>JAADWJ010000696.1:0-13330 GCA_023336165.1 Pythium monospermum | reverse complement strand
GCACGCCAAGTTCCAACAGCTGAAGGAGATCTTGATCGCAGAAGCGCGCGCAAAAAGCACGCCAACGCCAACAAAAAAGCGTCGTCTGGACGCGTCCACGTCGCTGGGCATGTCGCCTCGCCTGCAGGCCAGCGGTTCCTCAGGAAACGAAGGCGAACACGCGGCTTCCTCGTCGCCGCTTGCCGCAGGGCCACCACTATCGCGTGCACAGTCGTACGGTGGCACCAGTTCGGTTGGGTCATCGGAGTTTACGAGCCAGGATGCATACAACGCCCACAGAGAGCCACGGTATCGGTAGCTTGCTTCGCCATATTGAGTCGTTAAGAACATATCGTTGATATTATATCAGTTCTTAACACGGCACCCTCACGACCTTTCGAGTTTCCGCTTCAATGCTGCCAAAACACACTTGAGCAGGCAGCCCTTATTGCAACCACTGTAAAACCAAGCCACTGCTATGAAGCGCCACGTTGATGGCAACGGCGCCAGTGACGGCGCCATCCACGACGTGGAGATGGCCAACATGCCCACGTCTCCAGCCTCCATCAAGACCAATGAGCTGCTGGCCGCGACGCAGCCTCCACCGCCATCGAGTGGCTTCCACCGATCGTTGGGCACGACAAACGCCACTACCACCTCAACACGGAAACCACGCGGCCATGCCACGTCTGCGCCACTCATCCGAGACGAATCCATCAAGCGCATTGGCACTTCGCCTGTGCCCTTTGGCTCGCTTTCCGAGGCGTTTTGCTTTGCCGTGTTCCTTGTGGTGTTCATTCTTGCGACGTGTGTGGTCGGCCACGATGCCAATGCGTTTTTCTTTGCCAACCGCGTGCGCGCTGCGCTAATTGAAAGGGACTTTGAAGTCTCCATCCAGCAAGGGGCGTCCTCGGCGCAAAAGACTTTCACAGGAATCCAGGACCAAGGCGATGTCTGGGCGTTTCTGGAAGGCCCGTTTCTGGACGCCGTCTACGGCACCAGCTTTCAGCCTTCCGATGATACAGACCAAGACACCACCAGCAGCAGCAGCACGATGATGCTGTCGTACAACACCTTGCTAGGTGGCGTACGGTTCCGCTCGCTGCGCGTCACCCAAGACACGTGTCCAACACTCTCGCGGCTGCCCGAGTACTCGGCGCTTGTACCGTATTGCTACGGGGCGTTCTCTCCATCCATCGAGCAGATCAAAGGCTACGGTCCGATTCTAAACAGCCAAGAGATCACTGCGTCGCTGTGCTTTGCCTTTGCCAAGTCGTTTTTCGCCGACAAGACCACCACAAAAGACTACAGCGACTTGCAAACTTGCTACACTGACTGTGGGGCTGCGTGTGGCGACTTCTACGGCGTCGAGCGGTACCGGTACACTTTGCAATGCAAGTCCCAGTGCGGTGTCCACTGTAAATGCCTCTATGAGCAGCCCGCGGGCTTCACCACGCTCTGTGTGGACCCCAACCCAAACGGCGCAGACGCTGCGCTGCCCACGGCCGTGTACGCGTACAACTGGAGTTCTTCAGCTGTAACCGGCGCGAGTGGGGTTACAGGGTACACGCACACGTACCCTGGCTCGGGCTACGTGGTCGACTTGCCATTGAACGGCACGCAAGCGACTGCTTTGCTTGCTGAAATGAAAAAGAACCGGTTCTTGGACCTCGCGACACGGTTACTTGTGATTGATATGACGCTTTTCAACGGATACTTGCAGCTTTTCAATAGAGTGCAATTTGTGATGGAATTCCCACCAAGCGGCGGCGTCTACGCCAGCTTTTCGGATATCGTGGTCAACGTTTTCCAGTACTCTTCGTCCCCAAGGGACACGCCACGGATCGTACTGGAGCTTTTACTGGTCGTATTCATCGCCTGGAAATGGAAAGCCATGGTCACCAAGTGGTACTCTATGGGGATCCGCAACTATTTCCACTACGACTTGCTCTGGCATGGGATCGAGTGTACCCATCTCAGTCTGTTTGCCGTGGTCATCGCGTTCCGCTTGTACGTGGTCGATCTCAGCTACGGTACACTCAGTGGAAGGCAAGTCACCATCACTCCTTCCTCGTCCACAAGTGAGCTGCCCGACTTGTATACCCTGGCCAAGGTACGAGAGATCGATGCTATCTTGAGCTCGCTGAATGCCGCTTTTGTGTGGCTGCACTTTCTCAAGTATACCCAAATGAGCAAACGGATGCGATTGCTGCTGCGCACTCTCCATCGCGCGAGCACGGATCTTTTGTGGTTTTTGGTGTATTTTTTCTTGTGTATTGTGGGATTTGCACAAATCGGATTCCTATTATTTGGGATCCAAAACGCCCATTTTCGCACTGTGGGCGTGGGCATTGTGACATTGCTCCACGCTATCGCGGGGGAATTGGATTATCAGGCGCTTGTGGAGGCCCACCAAGCGCTTGGACCGATTTTTTACGTGGCGTTTTACTTGTTGGTGCTGCTGATCGTGCTCAATGTGTTTCTTGCGATCGTCAATGACGCGTACGTGCAAACGCTCAGTGAACAAGAAGAAGAAGACGAACAAGAAGAAGCGCTCTTACTCAGATCTGAGCGGACCCTGGACTCAGAAGGCACACCTGATGCGAACGCTGAATTGGAAGCCCATTTGAGACGCCTGGAGCGGCGAGAGCTGGAAATGTTACGCAAATACCCTTTTTCGAAAGGCCTCGAGCCAGCGCTAAAGATGCTGGTCGCGGATCTGAAGAAAAGTGTGTATGAAATGCGCACGGGACGGCGGCTTTTCAAAGTGGACCCGGTGGTCACGGGCATGCTGGACGTGCTGGACGGAGCCGCCTCAGCGCGTCCAGCTGGATCCAGTACTGGCACTGCGTCCAGAAAGCTCACGATCCAGGTGAAGCGGCAATTGGAACGGCAGATGCAACTCCAAGAATCAGCTCGAGAGGCCAAGCGACTGGAACAAGAAAGTGCCCAGCGAGAACTGGTGCTCAGCCACCAGGCCGAGCTGACGCAGCGGCTAGGAAGCCTCGTGGAAAGCAACAGAGACAAGACCAAGCGCATGGAAGAGATGGAAGGCATGTTGGGGTCCATTGAGAAGCTGTGTCAGCAGCTGGTGACTGCCGCGATGGAAGATGTGCCGGCGTCGCCCAAAAGACCCACGACCACGGCGATTGGAGGAGGAGGACGCCCGATGACAGGCTCGACGGCCTTGGCGATGGCGCTGCAAAGGCAAAAGACAGCAGGCCGCGGTGGGCTCAGCAAGACTGATGGCGAGATTGAAGAAATTACATTATAGTATCACGGACTTTTGGAAATAAATAAATCGGATTATTATTTGCATAATCTATTTGGATATTGTTGGTCCATCTCAATATTACTGCGGGATTATTCCTACCACTGCTGCTCCGCCGCTGGAAGACGGTGGCCGTGGCCCACGCGGAGGTGGCGGCCTGTGTGGCGTTTGTATCCGCCGTGGGTCCACTGTTGCTGCGCGGGTATCATCTTCCTTGAGAGTCGTGGCCGGTTGGGGCGGCGATACTACTGATGGTCCTGACACCGCTGAAGTGGCTGGCGCATGGTGGCTGGGTCGCTTGCGGATGAGAGCGTGGCTGCCCGAGAGCGACTGGGTCATCGCTGCTGCTGCTGTGGACGGGTTGGTTGTTGTGTGGTGGTGGGGCCGTCCAGGGTTCGTGGACGGGTCATGCTGAGACGAAGAGGACCTTCGCTGGAACGGCTGAACAGCAGAAGAAGCAGAAGACGGCAGCGCGAGTGGCGAGAGCGCGACCATGCCGTTGCTGATGGAAACACGCGTGTTGTTGGCGTGGTGCTGGTGCTGGTAGTGGTGGAGGCCTCCGCCACTCTGCGAAGAAGAAGGCGGACGCGCCCCCGTGGTCGTCATCGTACCTGGTGGAAGTTGTGGACGGTGTGGATGGGACGCGTGTGGCGCAAGCGTAGTCGTAGCCGCTCCTCCTCCTGGTGTTGTTGTCCCTCCGTCGTTGGTGAGAAACACGAGATTGCGACCGCTTCGCACGGAGCTAGGACGTCGTCCACCCGTGGCTGTGGAGGATGTGGAGGTGGCCACAGTACCTGGAGCTTGCGTGCCAGATGGCGACGGTTCGACTGCAATAGTTGACCGTGGCGAGGCATGCGCCACCTGGAATGGCGTGCGAGCCACCACGAGAGCCGTCGTAGCGTGAGCGTGAGCGTCGCTGGATCGCCGTCGCTGCTGGTGGTGGTGAGATCCACTGGTAGGGGCTACTATTGGGTCGTTTGGGACGCCCACCGCAGCAGCAGCCACTGGTGCGCGCACTGGCACCAATTCTTTCGCTGAGACCTGTGGACGGCGTGGCGTGCCGTTCGCCTTCTCGGATTGGTCCACAGCCGCCAGTGGTTGCTGTAGTTGTGGCTGTGGACGCGACTGTGGCTGTGGATGCTGGAAAGACTCCTTTCGCAGGCGAAGCGACTTGCTACAAAATGACCAGGCCAAAAAGGTCAGTTTTGCTCTTATGTTTCTGGACAACCCATTTTGAGCAAAGGAACAAAAAAAAACGTACTTGTAGAGCAGATAATACGCCGCGGTCAACCTGTTATGTGCTTTTCTCTGGATGGCGTCCAGGACATCCTCTGGATCCAGTCCGAGAGTCGCGAGCTGGCTCAGAATGTGGCTGCGACGCCTTGGATCGTCCGCCGTGGGCATGGCCACTCCACGTGGGGTGCTTTCAGCTCCTCCTCGAGACGCTGAGGCACTTTGAAACCACGGATGCAAGCGGATCATTTCCACCGTATACCGCTTCTCTGGATTGGTTTCCAGAATCCTTCGAATCAAATCCTGGACCGCCTAACCAATCATCCACCCACAAACAACAGTCAATCTCTGGATTACTCCAGCATCTCTGGATTTCTCCATCACTGGATCGACCGATCGCACATAGCCGGGGCAACAAATCCAACGTACATGGGACAAAAACGGGGGCATCTTGTAATCGGCACTCAGTATTTTCTTGTATAATAAATTGGTATTGCTGTCTTCAAAGGGCAAATACCCACACACCATGGCAAAGAGCACGACGCCCAAGCTCCAGATATCGGCACCGGGTCCTTTGTACATTTTCCCCTGGATCATCTCAGGCGCAGCGTAGCATGGCGAGCCACACGCGGTCTTCAAGAGCCGTCCGCCGTCGTGGGTATTACTCAGTCCAAAATCCACGATTTTGACCAAAAAGCCGCCACTGGCCGAGCCACAAGATTGCAATAATAAATTCTCCGGCTTGAGATCTCTATGGGTGACTTCATTTTGATGTAAATATTCCAACCCGTCCACGATTTGCTGGAAAAATCCGACCGCTTCTTGCTCTCGGATCCGGTGGTGGGCCACAATATATTCAAACATTTCGCCGGAATCCACGTACTCCATGATCAAAAAAATTTGGTCTTTGGCGTCGATGACTTGAAATAATTGGATCACATTTAAATGGCGATTTTTTTGAAGAATTTGAATTTCCCGTGCCACACGCTCGACGTCGGCGACTTCAATAATTCGTTTTTTTTCTAATATTTTAATGGCCACTTTTTCCCCCGTGAGCAAATGGACGCCCAGTTTGACTTTGCCAAAAGTTCCTTTGCCGATGGTCTCGCCCAAGGCGTAGTCGCCGATGATTTGGCGGTCAGTGGTGGTGGAGGGGACAGAGGAGGCAGGGGAGGGGACCGCTGGCTTGGCGGCTGGTCGAGGAGGAGCAGCGGAGGAGGAAGAGGAGGAGGAAGAGGAGGACTGCTGGTTCTCTTGCTGCTGATGCGGCCGTGGTGGCGGTGGTGTCGCTGGGATGGGCTTCTTAGGAGGAGAGGACGCGGAAGCATACTTGCCACTGCTGCTCTCTGGGTCGCCATCGCTCGTGGGCGAGCCGCTGACTCCGCCGCCGCTGCCAGGGGCCGTTGGGTTCATGGTGTGGGCTGTTATGGCTGCTCCTGCTACCCGCACGCCGCTCACCGTCATAGTCGTATAGTACTGGTGCGATGGCCACAACGGTGGCAGACGACGTGCTCTTGTGAGGTAGAACCAGTAGAACCCGTTGAATCAGCCACGACAGGCACAGGTTGAAGGCCTCGGATCTGCCGCACTCCCACACAAACGATGGTTTAAAAATATGATATCAAGGACTCAGCAGCTATTTATTTTCCATCACCCTGTGCATCAGTAGTAGTATTTATAGATCGTACATACAGTATCCAAATAGAGGTCCTGCTCCAATACTGCTACTCCAGTACTACTACTCCAGTACCACCGTCACAACTGCGACAGCTACTGGATCTGGTGGAGCAGCATCTCCACAGGCAGCAGACTCGCGTCGTGGGTCAGCACGACATCGTACATCTTCAAGTAATCATCCAGCGACTCGTCCACGTGGACGTTGAGGAAGCCCACGCGAATGATCTCGTCTTCAGTCACATCCAGCCCATTGGCCATCGCTACATCGCCACGCGAGTCGCCCAGTAACAAAATATTACGCCGTTGTTGCATTTTACACTGTCTGTAAAACGGGGTATCCAGTAAAACACTGGCGTTTTTGTTAAAGCAGTGGATCACACTGCCTTGGAACCCCGTGATTTTGCCGTCGTTATCAAACTGCATCATATTGGACACGACGTGGACATTCTCCGGCGTGGTTTTGTACCCGGCGCGCTGGAATTCTTGGTGGAGCACTTCGTGGATGACGTCGTAAAGCCCCGCCGAGAAGATCAGTGTCGGTACTTTTTCCTCTGCCAGTACCTTGAAAATCTCGGTAAACCCGTTGCGGAAGGGCAAGTGGCCGTGGGTCACGGCGTCCACGATTTGCTGCTTGCATAGCCTGTGGTCCACGAGAAGCGCATGCGCCTTGGACCACCACTCGAGCATATACGGCAATTTCTCTGCTTGTGTGAGTGTCGGCGACATTTCAATGGGAAAGTACTTTTTGAAAAGCTCTTGTTCTTGCTGGACGATCTCTGGATCGACAAACTTGCTGGACATGAGAAGCGCATGGCTGCTGCCAGCGTGATCGCCACTGGGTTTGAACTGCGGCGTGAGCGTCTGGTCAAAATCCGAGATCACCAGCAATTTGTCCAAACCATCGGTGCAAAACTTTTTCCATTTCCGAGCAAAGGCATCTATTCCACAGGATATTGTATATCAGTGTATAGCTGCCCATTATATGGTGCAGTCTATGAGGGAGAGGCTACTATAATAGCAACGTACCAGGATTGCTGATGATCATGGACGGCGTGGGCTGGGTCAGCCGCTTCGATGCGATGGACGGCGGTTGCTGTTGCGGAGGCGGCGCGGCGTCTGTGTGGATGCGCGCATTCGCTCCACGTGACGAAGCACCCGTGGCGCTGATTGCCAGTGCAACGCCCACTGGCAGCGCGTAGCGGCCTGAGCGAGTGAGCGAGCGCAGCATGTTGGCCACCAGCAAAAAAAATGGAGAAATGAGCTCCACCGTTTGTGTTGTGTTTGCTGTTGGCATTGGACTCAGACGTGAATGCGTGGAATCAGACTCCGAAAGCTGAGAATACCTTCACTCTGTGGGCAACACGACCATCACTCTTGGTGACTTTGGTTTGCGAAAAAATCCGGAACGAAAAAGAAAAGCAAACGAACGGACAGCATGGTGTCGCGTTTGCTGCGTGGATGGCAGCAGCGTCAGCGTGGCGCGTACGCGTATGCAGCAGTAGCTTCTGCAGCGGTCTGCTGTGGACTCGCTGTGTCACCCGCGTCCTCTTCAGTGGCAGCAGCTGAGAGCGCGCCGTCGCCATTGACGACCCGCACCGATGCCTTTGGTCGACCACGGCCCATGATGTTTGTCAAGGACCCAGGTACAGTACTACAGCAGTAGTGACATCTACCAGTCCATAGCCACTCCTATGAAAGATGCTAATACCAAAAATTGCTTTTTATTCATAATTCATAGACGCGTTTGCCGCCAAATGGAAGAAATTCTCGACCGACGGGATCGACCAACTGGTCGTGATCGCGGATTTTGACTTTACGCTCACGACTTCGTTTAAACCCAATGGTATTAATACCGGCCGCCTTATACTACTTACAGTAGTAATATAGAACTGCCAGTGCCATGGACACTCACACCGCTTCCTTCTGCTTCTCCACTCAGGCGACCGCGCCGACAGCTCCCACGGCATCCTCATGAAGTCCCATGCGCTGGACCCTCAAGTCCACACGATCGGCCATGCACTTTTCGAAACGTACTACCCAATTGAGCAGTCCGTTGCGCTTTCCAACGACGAAAAGCTTCCGTTTATCATCGAATGGTGGGAAAAAGAACACCAAGTGCTCATCGACCATAAGCTCACGAAGTCACTTCTTGTGGATGCGGTCGCGAAAAGCGACGTGGCGTTTCGTGATGGCTTTTTCGACATTTTTAAAGTGTTGGCCACGCAAAACGTGCCCACACTGATCTTCTCGGCTGGCCTGTACGATGTGATCCACGCAGTGCTGGACAAAGAGTACAACAAGCAAATCCCATCGCAAACCGTGCCCGAAAACGTCCACGTGATCTCCAACATGATGCGTTTCCATGGAGACAACGGTCAACTAATCGGCTTTGACGGCAAGGTACGGTAAACCTAACAAAACGGCCCTAAAACACGTTTTTAATGGCTAAAACGTATTTGTTTACTGCATAAAATAGCTTATCCACTCGCTCAACAAGAATGCCAGTGTCGTCACGGATACTCCGTTTTGGGCAAACTGTCAATTGCAAAAACGGAAAAACATTTTACTGTTGGGCGATTCCATCAGCGACGCTGATATGGCCACGGGGCTGCAAATCCACGATGACCAAATTGTGCGCATTGGCTTTCTCAATGAAAAAGTGAACGAGCGGCTGGACCACTACTTGACCAAGTTTGACGTCGTGCTGACCCACGACAGCTCGCTGCTTCCAGTGGAGCTCTTGCTCCATCAAATCCAGCGGGTTGCCGTCCCTACCAAGGCTTAAACCCTAACATTTCATCCTAAAACGTGTAAAACACCAGGTTTTTAGAGCAAAATCAGGATTACAGATACCAAAAAAAAACAGCTGGTGTAACGGCTGCTTATCAGTTGCACCCCAAAAAGAGCTCTTCGTTTGCCATCCACTTATCCGATCCCAAAAACAAGAAAACTCATCCAGGACCCCCGACATGGCTCACCTTTTCCGACGCACAGCAGCACGAAGAGCTACCGCTGCTGCTGGTGCTGGGATCATCGCTGCGACCCAATGGCCGAGCTGGTCTCCACCTCTTGCTCGCGCTGAAAGCGAGCCGCGAGTCGGCCCGCCACCCAAACCCATGATGCTCGTGCGCGACCCCGAGGCTCTTGCAGCCAAGCTCAAACGTTTCACTTCCGATGGCGCGACCAAATTGATGGTGGTCGCCGACTTTGACTTTACGCTGACGCCGTGCTTCCACGCTGATGGCCAGCCAGCGCTGAGCACCCACGGGGTGTTACTGAGGACCTCCGCCGTGGACCACCAAGTCCAAGAAATCGGCGCTGCGCTGTTTAACAAGTACTACCCGATCGAGCAGTCCACGACGCTCACGTACGCGCAAAAGCTGCCGGAAATGGAAGCCTGGTGGACCGCCAAGCACGCTGCGCTGGCCACGAGCAAGCTCACCAAGAAAAAGATCACCGAGGCTGTGAGAGAAAGCCGCACCCACTTGCGTGGCGGATGCTTGGAGCTCTTGGAGCTGCTGGCCGATGCAAAAGTGCCCACGCTCATCTTCTCAGCTGGACTTTCCGATGTCATCCACGCTGTGCTGGACGAAGAATACAGCAAGACACACAAGCGCGTGCCCGAGAACATCCACGTGGTCGCCAATGCGATGCGTTTCGAAGAGCAGGCGGCCCCAGGAACCCTAGGAACCCTCGCCAGCCACGCGGTCCCAGTCGCTGGTGGGTTTAAAGACCCATTGATCCATACACTGAATAAGAATGGCGGGTCCGTTCAAAAGACCCGCTTCTGGAATGTGTGTGAACTGGAGAAGCGCCACAACTTGGTGTTGCTGGGCGATTCACTGAGCGATGCCAAAATGAGCGACGGGCTTTTGTTGCCTGATGAGCAAGTCTTGCGGGTCGGGTTCTTGAATGACCGCGTCACGGAAGAGCGGCTGGCGCTGTACGTGGCGAAATTTGATGTCGTGCTCACGAACGACTGCAGCCTCGCACCCGTGGAAGTGCTTATCCATCAGATCATGTCCAGTAGTATTAATACCAGTCATACCAGTCCAGTAGCCGAGTAATAGTGCTGTATGCATCGTATTATTCAATAGGACGGGATATGTAAGCAGTGTGAAAAGTACAAGGTCTTGGTACCTCGTCTTAGGTTCGAGATGTCATCGAACTCAGCCTGGATCGTAGCGGAAGTGGGTCCTCCCTGGCGACGAGAGTCAGGCCAGCCCCTGGTCGCACTCGCCATATCAATGTTTCCAGGTGGGACGCCGCGCCGGCCGCACAGTGGACCATCACAAACTCGTGGAGCTCAATAGCGTCGCTGCTGCTGCTGGTGCTGCTGGTGGCCGCTTGCTTGGCTCGCTTGTCTGCTTTGTCGACCGGATGAACGACGTAGGTGGGAGCATTGGACGTAATATGCGGCCCTGAGGCTGCCGCTGCTATGGCTGCTGTGGCTGGCGCACCGTTGCTGGCAACTTGGCGCCTGTGGAAGGCCTCCAACTGCTGAGCGACCACGAGTGTGGCGCAATGGTCAAGAGCTCCGTCGACCGGGCAGGCTCCTCCGTCAGCTGCTGCGTGGTCGCCGCCGTGGCCCGTGGCGGAGCCATGGAGGCACCGCCACGCCCAAGAGATCGCCTTCTTGGGCCACTGGGAGAGCCACTGTAACAGCGACGTCGGGTAGAGGACCATGGTGAACAGCGCCGCGATGCACCAACTCATGAGCAGCCCGCCCACGATCGCATAGAGATGAGGGTCGGACCGCAGCTCCACGTTCTCGAACACGTACTGTGTGCCGCCTTTGCAGGCAAAATGGATCACGATGCCGCCGGTGGCGACCGCTGCCAGTGTGCGCAGCGACTGCTGCCGTGACGCGGCCGCATAGTCCAGCCGCTCGGCAAGGCTCCGCGATTGGAGCGTGACTTGGCAGACCCAGTACCCACAGCTGAGCGATGTGAACAAAAGAGAGACGCTCGAGAGCGCGATCGCCGGCTGACAGACGATCACGATGCTGCTGCTGCTGTTGTTTTCCAAAGAGCTGGACAAGTTGGCCGAACAGACCAGCGAGAAAACGTTGCTGAGCGCGCCGACGGCACCGAGGTACAGCAGCGCCATGGTGCCTGGGTGCTGCATCGCGCCAAGGGTCGGGTCAAAGTAGAGCAAGTGGCCAAGCTGCAGGCCAGCAGGCGGTGGTGGCAGGCTAGACAGAATAGCAGTATCGTCTCCTTCGCTTCCTAAAGCCACAGCCTGGACGACGCCAAGAGCGGCTGGTCCACTGGTGTTCGTATCGCTTGGATGTCCTTTTTGTTGCTGCTGTTGTTGTTGTGGTCGTGGGGTTTTGAAACTGCGATGGACAAAGAGCCACAGACTCTTGAGGATCCGCAAGTACTCGATCACGTAATACGTGGCGCCGACCAAATTCAGTAGGAGCAAGAACGTGCGCACTTGTCGGCTGGTGTTATCCTGGATGCGAATGCGGCGCACGAGCATCGTGGTGTCCGATAAGAACCACTCGACTTGGCGCAAGTTCTGTTGCTGCTGTTGGATTTGCATCTGGATTTCCTGGGTGGTGTTATCAGATGACAGTGGTGTTTGAACCAGCGAGCCACAGCGTGGGATGTCCACCAAGCTGCCGTTCAACGCACGAAACAGCACTTCTCCATCGGCCATAAACAACCGACAAAGCGTCTGCAACGGCGTCTCTTGGGAATCGCGAAACTGGCAATTGCCCAAGCCGTCGCCAAAATACGCTTGGTATTTTTGCACATTGCGTCCACTTTGAAGCATCACCGTGTCCACCAGTCCACGACAGTCGGGTGTAAACATGTACCCGTACGGTGTGAGTGGAGGCGGTGGCGTCCACGAGGCGTCCACTGGCACATGCGCTTTGGTCCACGCCGTGCCGTCCAGCGACAGCAGCGGCGCCTCCATGAGTGTCTCAGGCGTGGGCAGCACCACCGCCAAGCGTGTGCGGCCCAGTGTATACAAAGCACTGGTATTGTCCAGTTTCGCGTAATCGCGGATTTCTTTTTGGAATAAAAACATTAAATTCACGGCAAAGAGAGGCAAATGCACAGCATGGCGTTGGCCACATTGCTGCATCGTTGTGGCATCCACGTCACTGGCTGTGAGGGTCTTGGCCATGGACGTATGGTGGATCGCACAGTCCCAGAATGGAGCCAAATGCATCGTCGAGACCAAGTGCATGCCGACGGTGGTTACCAGAAAATCGGTCGTAAAATACGACGCTGTGGCGTGGGTGACCTCGGCCAAGATGGCGGCTTCTCCGTTGACGTTGATGCCCATCGTGAGCTGCTGTGGCTTCAAGTAAAACGCCATCAACGCACGGAGGCCCAGCAAATCCCCCAGTGCGATGTGGTCTTTGTCCATGGAGCCAGGCAGCAGTGCAATGACTTTGGCCAGCGAGATGCCCGTGGCGTACGTGGCCACGATGGCCGCGGCGACTTCATCGCTGTAGTCGCTTGGTAGGGGAGCCTGGCCCAGGTACCCTTGTTGGACATTTTTCATGATCTTGCGGATCACGTGAGGGTCGTCAAAGTGGCGCAAGTACACTTCCGACATGTTGACCACGGCGATGAGACCCAGCGTGGCACCCGTGGCGTCCGCGTCTAAGGGTGTCTTGCCATTTGCGTGGTCAAAGAATCGGTTGGCTGGGAAATTTGTGTGGAAATCGCGGCAAAACGCGTGGCGGATCTCTGGGAACCAGTTGCCAAAGAGAAGTTGCGGCTCTGTGGTCCACGACGAGGCCGCCTGTCCACAAAGAGGCGCGTACAGATCGTCCATGAGATTGACGGGTGTCGCCAGAAGCGACGCTGGCAAAGACGCCAGCAAATCCGACCGCTTCACATTGGCGCGCACCAGAAACTCGGCCAGCACAAGCTGCGCGGCGTCGCTTCGTGTGAGCCGCGCGGTCGTCGTTCGGTCGATCAGTGGCAAGAGCGGCCGGTCAAAGGTGTCGAAATAGTGGAGCCCACTGGTGATGACCTCCAAGTTTTGAAGCTTGCGCGCCACGACGTCATCGCGCACTTCATCGAACGATTTCGTGACGTAGCTGCCCAAGTAATACTCCTTGAACGGCGTGGCCAAGGCGACCGTGGCCGCGATCAGAAAGACCGCAACACAAGTCGAGTACGAGACGGAAGAAGGCGTCGCGGT
>JAADWJ010000695.1:0-13355 GCA_023336165.1 Pythium monospermum | reverse complement strand
TTATTGGCAAGTCATGGACAACGGATACCTACAAGCAAGCCTACGATCCGTCCTTGAAGATGCATCCAACGGTGACGAAGGATGAGCTCCTCCGTTTCGAGCATCATCAGCCACCGCCAGTCCCACAGAAGCGAGGCCGGCGAAAGAATACAAAAAAGAGAATCGAATCGCAGCCGGCAAGCCTAGCGTTGAGCAAGAAATCGACTTACACGTGCTCGGCGTGTGGGGGTAGAGGACACAACAAGCGGTCGTGGAGCAAGAAGTGAGGTGGTAGATATTCCGGATAATGCAGATTACTCTGGTATAGTATCCGTATTTTCTCCATAAATCGAATGAAAATTACCAATTGGTATAAATATCGGATATATTTTGCGCCTTTTAGACAAAATGGTATAATATCCGGAATAAGTTGGCGATTGGTAGATTTTTCTGAATTATTTTCTCAAGTGGTAGAATTTACGGGGCATCCCAAAAAAAATACTACGTAGTACATACCGTTACGCTTAAAAGCGTACTCCAAACGATGGTATTAATATTAGACTGCTGGAGACAAAGCCACTACGAAGCGCAGATGTGGGCGTCTTTACGTCAGTAGTATTAAGGACTTGTCCTTCCAACAACGCACCATTCGTTGAGGACAGCCCACAGCGACAAGCAATGGAAACTGGTGGACCACTGAATCCAACGGAGAGGGAGAACCTGGTAACTATAAAGACAACATGACAATGTGATTTTTTTTTTGGTTTTTTTTTATTCTGTCACGATAGAAGGACAGTGTCGTGGACCACCGATGGAATTACTCTCTATGCAGTGATTCCATTGGTGGTTCAAGATACTCATCTTGTTAGATTGCTCTTTTTTCTTTTTTTTCCTTCTTCTTCTTCTTCTTCGTCTTCTTCGTCTTCTTCGTCTTGGATTCTTTTTTGTTTTCTTCTTCTTTTTCTTCTTTTTTGTTTTCTTCTTTTTTCTTCATCTTCTTGTTCGAACAGTCAATGAACACATCATCCAACTCATGCGGCGGGATATTACGCGTGTTCTTGTTCTTGAACTTGTGAAACTACATGTTTTACTCGCGCTTCACCAGCGGCTTCTCCTCCTCGGCCTTGGTCTTGCGCTGGGTCTTCGTCTTGCTTGTCACTCCAGACGACAACGCCTTGGGCTTTGGCTTGGCCAACGTCAGCAGCGCAAAGTCGCGCAGCAAATCTTCCGCACGCGCTGGGTGGGCGCTGCAAAAGCCGTGGCGGTTGACGCCACGCGTGGTCCAGCACGGCTGTCCGGACGCAGCGAGCGTGCCATGGCAACGGACGACTTGGTTGCCATGGTACTTGCACAGCACGTTCTTGTCCAGCTGCCACTTGATGCGGCACCGCGCGTCAGTCTTGGCGGCGATGGCACGGCACTGAAGCGCGAGAGGCGAGTGCTTGTCGCAATAGCCGAGTGCATCCAACTCGTGGTAGCAGCCGCAAGGCTCATTGTCGTGAACACGACGAGCAGCGCAAGTCTTCTTCTCCTCCATCGTGGTCACCGAGGCCGTACAGTGGTGGGGTCTTCGTTGTGGGGAGGGAAGGGAGCTTCTGCTTGGGCTGGCGGATTGGGAAATAAAAATGAAGGGGAAGACTCGTCCCCCTTCTTCTTCAGCTGGGCTGCTCCGAGCAGCCGCTCCACTCCCCTGCCCCCTTGGAATTCTTCCATGAAAAATGGAAGCAGTGAAGTTGCGCAAGTGGTGTATGAGTGTTGGTCGTATTGAATAATGTCCAATGAAAACGGTGCATTCTGACTCGACACTGTAGCATTGAATATTTGACGGATTCAGTATGAAGAACAATGACTGACCTGGTGTAAATGGGAGCTCAAGGACTTCAAATACGAATACCCTGTTAAACACATGCCAGCTGAAGTCGTTGGTGAATCACTTCTGGGTTCTGGGAAATGATTGACGCTGTGTTGAAGAAATTGTCTGCCCAACTCTCTTTACCATATGGCCGAGATATCGAGACATTCGGCGTAGCAGTTGAACTCCAATGCCAAGTCATCGCACGATGCCTTGTAAGCACACTTGGCTCGTCCAAGAAAGAACTTCACCATCCAGCAAAGCAAAGTTTTCTTTAGACTGTGACAGTCTGTGAGCTGTCTCAAGCAAATGTGCAACACCACCAGGTCAGCAGCCGTCAATGACGGCGTCATCACCACAAGCATTGCGGATCACAACTGGCTGCCATCTCCTTACGATTGATCTCGATGGTGGCAGTAATTGTATCGTGTGTGTGGAACTTATTGAAGAAGGCTATCATTGCAATCAAGGGGATCCATCCGCAACCACAATGGATTCATTCCAAGACTCAAGAGAGATCACATAATCCTACGGATAAACTCCAGTCTTCTGCGTATGCGTCGGCATTCCACACTGATGACAGTGCACATTCTCACACACGCATTTCATCATATCACGTGGGATCTGCTCCCGCGCTGCGAGCACCTCCAGAATCCGAATCACTTCACTCAGTTTCGGTCGATTTGTATACTCAATCGCACACATTTTTCTCGCAAGTTGCGCCACTTCTTGAGGAACTTGCTCCCAATATGGTAATTCTCCATTGCGAATCAACTCGCGCGTGTGGTCGTCACTATCCGCAATGCCGTTGAACGGTCTTTCGCCTGTTGCGCCTTCGATTAAACACATTCCCAGTGCGTAAGTGTCCGATTCAAAGCGTGGATTCGCATTTTCCCCAACGCCAAGACACTCGGGAGCTGTCCAATCAGACGCAGGTGGTTTCGTCTTCTTACTCAACGCAGAACTCGCACGAACGAATGCGAATCGAAAGTCAGAGACGACACCAGTGCCATCCTTCATCACCAACAGATTGGCGCATTTGAGATTGCCATGAACCAGTTTGTTCTTGTGCAAATACGCGAGTCCTCTCGCTGCGTCAAGGAAGAGCTGCCAGTATTTGTGGCGATGGACTTTCAAAAACGAGCAAAAGTCTCCCAATTCAGCGTAGGCTGTGACGTACATCAATGGAGAACCGATGTGATTAGCACCGAAGAACGGGAGAACGTGAGGATCTCGAAGAGCATTGAGAGTATTGACTTCTTTGATGAATTGGTCACGAACAACCTCATCATTTGGTTCAGCATTCACGATATTCACAGCCACACGAGCACCGGAAGAGAGAGTTCCAATGTAGAAACTGAGGAAATCACCAGTTGCGAAGGGATTTGACAACTCAAACCGAACGTCTGACCGAGAGATGTACCATATCGGCAGACTCAGACTCTCTCTTGGAATCTGATACTTCTTACAGCCAGCGACAAACAAAGTCTTCATCATTTCCAACTCGTTCTCTTCGTAATCAAAGCCATTGACTTTGATGAGATTCTTGAGATCAGCGAGAGCTACAATGGTGTTTGACTCCAATTGATTCACTGTGGACTGAGGAATCTCCGCAATTTGATGTTTCAACTCAATCAACCATTGTTGATGTTGTATGTCAATACGATGATTGCGTTCCACTACTTGTTCGATCATTCCTGAGAGCTGGGAGTGATTGGTGGATACTTCATCAATAAACGCAAGTTGTATCAGTTCTGCAATGCGATCCCTTTCCACGTAAAAGTCCTTAATCCGGTCCTTCATCGTCCAGTGTCTCGCCAGTCGTGTGATCAAGTTGCTGTTAACGTGGTCTTGTAAACAACTCTGTATGTTTACAAGCATAGACTTGTACAGTTCAATGTATTGCCGAGTGACAGAGATGTTGTCTCTGGCCAGCATTTGCTTCAGTGGCTGCTGGAGTTCACTCACGCTCTTGATCAATTCCTCACACATCGTACGACTGCCATGAAGTTCATTTACAAGAGTCCCAAGAGAAACGAGGATGGAACCAGCACCAGAGAAGAGTATGGTGTCAACACCAACGAGGACGGTGTTTTCAATCACGACGTTCATGAGGTTGGATGGAGATCTCAAAGTGATGTTTGTTGTGATAGAGAAGAGAGAGTTGTGATACAATGGCTATGAGGTCACACGCAGTTCAGTTGTAGCGTTCAGTGGGAACTCATGAAGCCAATGCGAATCCACTTCTACCCAGGGTTCAAGTTCAAGTTTGGGTAAATTGATTCGTCTGCTATCACTGAGCCGAAGACAACGAACTAAAGATGATGACGAGTACGACTGTGACTGAATATCCAATTCAATGAATGGGCTCTGTACTGAAGAAGTGGAGTTCAGTTGTAACTCATCAAGCCAAGCCAATGCGAATCCACTTCTACCCAGGGTTCAAGTTCAAGTTTGTGTAAATTGATTCGTCTGCTATCACTGAGCCGAAGACAACAAACTAAAGATGATGAGGATTAAGATTGTTCGATCATTTGAGGATTTCCATCGACCCCAAATTCGCACCTAAAGCTACATTGTGTGAGAATGTTTGAGTGGGATCTTGAGGAATTGTTTGCCGAAGTTGCTCGCTGTGGTGAGGTGGTATTCGAGTTCGAGTGCGGTCCACATGATTCGAATGCCGAAGGTGGTCGCCGCCATGAAGTGGAAATTGAGATTGATGGTGATCCACACGAATTGTTTGTCGAAGCCGCATCTCGTGGCGACGAAGTCCGAGTGATGAAACTTTGGAATACAGGTCACGTTACGAATGTCGACTACGCAACTGATGGCGGGTGGACGGCGCTTCTTCTTGCGGCAAGCAAAATGCACATAGAGGTCGCTGAGTTCCTCTTGTCAGTTGGAGCATCAACAGAATGTCGGATGGACAATGGATTACTCACTCCGCTTCATATCGCCACAATACTAGGTGATATTGAGATGATACTTCTTCTTTTGCGATGTGGAGCCAGCCCAACTGCCAAAGCTCTGTATGGAGACACTGTTCTCCACATCGCATTTGGACGCGAGTATGCGCACTCTTTGTCGATACCTACTGAGAATATCCAGTCCGCTGATTCCGCGGACGACATCTTGTCGGTTCTCAGGAAAATTGCCATCATGGAGCATAAACTCAGAATTTTCGACGTGTTGGTGGCGAACGGAGCAGACGTGCTGGGACAAAATGATTTGTCCGAAACAGTTCTCCTCATTGCATGTTCGAAGGGCGACGACTTTGTCGTCAGGCACGTTGTGGATTTGCTGGATGAAAACGGTCACAGTGAGACCAAGCGGAAGTTATTAAACATGCCGGGGCGCCTTTGCAATTCGACCCCTGTGAATTTTGCTGTGTATCATGGGAACTTAGAACTGGTCGACCTTCTACTGCAACATGGCGCAAACGTCGAGATCAAAAACGATAACGGCCTTGCTCCATTGAATACTGCCGCGATGTATAATCGAGACGACATCGTCAAGTGTTTGTTGGAATTCGGTGCCAACACAGAAACCACCAAGAGGGGAGGAAACTCGCCATTACTGAATGCGTCCTATGGTGGTTACGTGTCCATTGTCGAGCTGCTCCTGCACCACAATGCCAACATTAATCACAAAAACATCGACGGTACTTCCGCCTTCACAGCTGCAGCCAGTGAGGGCCACCTTGTGATTGTTAAAATGCTGTTGGCTAATGGAGCTGATCCCGATACCCGAACGAACGAAGGATGGACGGCACTGCTGATGGCAGCGCAGAGAGGCCTCATCGACATTGCCAAAGTGTTGATTGATAAGGACGCAGACGTTAACTGTTGGAGTTACAACCACTGCACGGCCCTTGCATGTGCGGCTCAAGCAGGGAACACAGCGATCTGCGCATTACTTCTCGAGAATGGAGCTTCGATGACACTCCTTACGACCGATGGAAAATCAGCTTTGCATTTGGCAGCCTCACGAAACCACCACGAGAGTGTGATGCTGTTGTTAAATGCTGGTGCCGATCGGAATGCCCGAGATTTTGATGGGCGAACACCGGCGTATACCGCTATGATGGACGGGTACTTCCCACTTGTTGAGTTAATTGAAGCCGATTGCACTGAAGCGACTGCCGTGGACGGAATATGGTCAACGGAAAGTCTGCACGAACTCTACAGAGTGACCTACAAGCCCAATCAAGGGAATCCACGCAATTCAACTCCGTCATGGTATATCGATCCCCCCAGTATCACTCCAATCGAACCGCACGCACAATTGTCGCTTGGTCTTGCGAAAATTTCATTTGGCACGTGGTTAGGCACTCGCGTAATGCTGGTGCATACTGCATTCACGATTTCGACAAAGCAGTTCCATTTGCGACTCTTTCGGAAGGAAGTGACTCTGCTCTATCCACTTCGCCACCCTCACATAGTCAGATTCTATGGAGCCTGTCATCGTGACGAAAACCCATTTGTGGTGTTGGAACATTTACAACCGATTACTTTTCGGGAATTTGTGAAGAAAAACAAGCATCGCATGTGGGGAATCCTACATGAAATCGCACTTGGCGTCATGTATCTACACGAAAGAGGCATTGTACACGGTCTTTTAAGCGGGAACAACATTAAAGTTGGCCAAGACAACCTCATCAGAATCATGGGGTTTGGCCCACACACGATGTTCACGATGTTCGGCACACAAGACTTTTCTAAGAACTGGAGCGCTCCAGAAGTACTGTCCGGGCGGGACGCCGTGAATTTGAGTGATGTCTATTCACTTGGCATGTGCATCATTGAAGCTGTCACGGGGGACCTACCGTACGCCAATGAAGTGAGACAGAAGCAAGACTTCAAACAACTCATCAGACGTGGTATACCACCAGAGAAACCGGACACACTCAGCGCTCATGAATGGGGACTCGTGCAACACATGACACACTTACATGGTCGAAAACGTTTGAAAATCACTGATGTCGCGCGAGAACTGGAGACCTTGGCGAATTACGAAGCGATGCAGGAGGGTGGAGGTATACCGAATTCAGTTCGTCCCCGTGGTGGAGATTGTGATTGTGAAATGCAAGAATTGCTCGAAGCCATTCAATCACTTCTCATTGTTCCATCAACCGATACGCCGACGCCAACCGACAATTCGACTTCAATACAAATGCCAACGCCTGAACAGCAGGTATTTGATCGACTGTTTGATTTGTGGAGCCGATCCCGCGACCTCAAATGCGATCTTCCATTAAAACCCATCCTTCTGCGCTTCAAAAACGATCTTCTATCTCAAAACGTGAATCTCGCGCGCAGTTTTGCTGCTCAGCGCCAGTTTGCTGACCGTATCTACTCATTCCACAATGAAATCGATTCGCTGATGAATCTGCATCAGGAATTGATTGAATTTGAGCCCCCCACGACTGCAACGGATAGTGATATTCGCTCGTGGCATGAGAAGTGGCACTCCACTCGACAAGCAGATCTCTTTAAGTTCGGTCTCTCACTGCAATCAATGGAATTGACCGATCCGGAGACCTGTACGTGTCTATTGTTTGAGTTGTCCAAACGTCGAGATGCCTACACATCCATCGATCCCAACATCATCCAATGTGCGTGCAATAAACTGCGTGAAATGCCGGGAGTTTACGTGCCGAATTGGTTCATTCCCCACTATGAAGTCACGTTCGACGAAGTCCACAGCTTCAGTCGTGGGTCGTTTGGCTCCGTCCATCACGGTCAATGGATGGGCTCACGTGCTGTGATTAAAAAGGTCTTCAGTACTTCACCGGAAGAGTTTGAGAAGGAGGTGGAGATCTGGAGTCGTTTGTATCATCCGCATGTCCTTCAACTCTTTGGTGCTTGTCATGTTGGTCAAAAGTTTTTGGTCTCCGAGTTTGCAGAATTTGGTCAATTGGACGTATATTTACGAACTCTCAAGAATCAGCCATACAAGAGAAGTCGTAAACTATGGCGAACCCTATGGGAAGCAGCTCTGGGACTTCAGTATCTCCACTTCCAAAGCATCATTCATTGTGATCTCAAGTGCAACAATATTCTGATTGGTCGTGATGGAAAAGCCAAAGTCAGTGACTACGGACTCAGTCGGACTCAGCAACCAGAGAAGGAAGACACAGATGCAACTGCGGCGCACGGAGTAGGAGCTCCACGATGGAAAGCACCTGAAGTACTCAATGGAAAAGAGTCAACAGCAAAGTCAGACGTGTACTCGTTTGGAATGTGTATGGTGGAAGCAGTCACAGGTACCTACCCATGGATAAGTACGGTAGATGACCGCAATGTCAGTGAATATGTGCGCAATGGTGGCAGATTGTTCGACAAACCAGAGGCATTTACTGAAGTGCAGTGGAACCTCGTGAAAGGTGCCTGTGAGTTTCATCCTGCAAAACGTCTTCCAATGGCAGAGATCATTGAACAACTGCAAGTGTTTGCCAACGAAGCGAAAGAGGAGGAAGCCGAAGCGATTGAGAGTGGAACATCTTCTAGCCCACAACCAACAGAAGAACCAGCACCAGAGACAGATGAGAGCAGGAACGACAGCTTCGCCATTTCAGACTTGCAAGTGCCAGGTGCTATGGGGAACCAACCAACCGGACTGCGTCATCGCACATCAAATGCGATTGACAAGAGCTACCAAGATTCATGGAATTGTTAGTTTACAAATCTATATTTGCACGTAACCAGGCGTCTATTTGAGAACTACATTGATAATGGAAGCAGCAAGTGTTCATGAAAATGATAATTGGAGCGGATTGAATGAGAATCCAAATGCCATTCATTTGCTTGAAGATAATTTAGATATGATTGAATGGCACGCGTTGAGTTGTAAAAAATAATGCGATTCATTTGCTTAAGGCCAACCAAACCGCCCTAACGTGATCGCAAACCGCAGCGCGTCTTCAGCCTCCGCCTCGGTCTCGGCTTCCAGTGTGTCGGGCATCATCGCACTCACACTGGATCGAACGGTTGCTTCTGGGTCTCGCAACGCATGGATGCGCCGAAGCAGGAACCCCAAGATCGCAGCCGGCATGCGAACATGGTTTTTGGTCGCACGGGTGGACAACACTGCGTCCACCAACTGCCAGCAGCCAGTTTCGTCACGAGCCGCCGTCTCGCCATCTACCACCAGCTTGACGGCTGCGTAGAACTTGCCGAAGCGCTCGACCGCGAAGCTCGGTGGTGAATGCGCCACAAAAGATCGCACCAGCTGGGCCATATCGTGATCGGTAAACGTTGTCGCCGTCGGGGCACGGGTCTCCTTGACTAGCAGACCGACCACATCCACATGACCATTTTGCGCCGCCTCACCCATATAGTAAACAGAGCCCTGCACGGCGCCATGGGCGAGCAAGGCCTCGGCCAATCGGTACCAACCGGCCTTGCACGCTTCCATTAAAGCCGATTGTAGCGCCTCTGTGTCGGCTGTCAGTTGTAGTACGGTTTCAAGTTCCTTCGACTCGAGCGGCGGTAATGTGGACGGACGCAGAGCAGCGCCATCTGCTGGAGAATTGCGACGCACTGCGGTTTGCGCTCAGTCGTCTGTCCATTCCCCTATGGTCTTCATGTACTCGATCACATCCGTCCATTGGTTCTCCACTGCGGTCATGAAGAGTTGGTCCATCAACCGCGTGTACATGTCCTTGTCCTCACATTGTCGAAAATGTCGACGCAGATAGTCAATCCAGTAGTAGTATCTGGCTCCGACGGCCTGGGTGACATGCTCCCTAAAGCGGTAAACTCGTATTTCAACCGACGTTTCTTCGAGAAGAAATCGAACAGCTTGGAGCGACCCACCGTTCATCTTCAGCCCGCCAACCGGATGAAACGCCTCGGGAGCGTGCCTGTAGCAGTACCGTAGCACGTCCACGTGGCCACGACGAATGGTCGCTTCAATGGCGTATCGTCCTTGGTTGCGATACAACTCCGGACGGTGCGTGTCGAGCCATGCCAGTACCTGGGAGGAGACTCGACGTGGGAAAAGTGAGAAGCATTGATCCGTCCAGCCGCCACTCTGTGTCGAGAACGCATCGCCCTGTTTGTGGGCCCATGTAAGCACATTGACCGCGCCAGCCTCGATCGCGGCACGGATCACACCACAGAAGGACAGTACCTCGTAGCGCTCGTACTCGCGATAGTGCTCCACCACGCGCTGCAGTGCCGACAGCAGTTTGATGTTACCGACTTTTGCTGCGCGTGCGGGGAACACGCCGAGACGATATTCATGTGGGTTCTCCTCATGATGGCTCGTGAAGGGTGGAGGATATCGACTTGGTAGTGGCGCACATGGCGGCTCCACCAGTGGCCGAACCAGCAACGGATAGCCATACTGGAACGCACAGATGCGTGCCAGCAGATATGCGTTACATGGCACACTGCCTGTGGCGGAGACGGCGGCAACGCAGCTACCGGTGTGGACGCGCAGCTTGGCCTGGCGCTCGCTTGTTGACATTTTGTCGAATGTTGGTTGTGGGATTTCGGTCAAACCCGATTCCAAGTACTACCTCCAGATAGTGATATGTATGGTTTTATACAGGTACGTGAGTCACTATGACAGTAGTGACTCATTGAATGTGCTGGAGATATGAGATCTAATACTATCGTACTTCGAAGTACTGTACGGTATTTGAAAAGTATGTATGAGTGATGGTCACCCTAGCTGACTTTTTTTTTTTTTTGGATGGGTGTCAATTGAATCACGGATGTGTCATTCTTTGATTCACCACAAGCGGCTACCAAAACCAGAAGACTGCCCCGATGCGCTGTGGCAAGTGATCCAGCGCTGTTGGTCGGAAGATCCAGCTATCCGTCCGACGTTTGAGGAGCTGGACGATTTGGTGAGCGAAGACGCGATGGCCAGCAGTGCCGCGGCCAAACGCCAGCGAGTGGAAACGCCAACGCGTCTGTTGGTCAAAACCAAAAGTGGAGATACGATCCACGTGACTGTTAGAGCGTCCACAAAAGTTGACGCACTCCAGCAGTGTATTGCGTCCAGGCTAGGTGTACCAAGGAGCGCGCTACGTTTTATGTTTAAGGATACACAGATGGGCTCGTCGGAAACTCTGGGCCACTACAACGTCAAGCATGATGATGTTGTGTATGTGGTTCCCGAGCAAGTTGGCGATATTGAGCTGTTTGTGAATGCACCCGAGGCTTCTGCATGGACACGTCGTGATCAAGACACAGCAGCAGCCGACGACGACGCGGCATTACAAACACAGCAACCGACGGTGTCAGCTGCGTCCATGTTCCTTTCATCAGTGGAAGTATCGAGTGGCGCTCCCCCACGCGCCATCGTCCGCGCCATCGTCCGCGCCATCGTTCGAGATGCCGTACGACGCGGTCCGCCAAAGCATCACAGTCAAAATGGCCACGGACGAGTGGTCGATCAGCAGACTCGTGTGCTGCCTATCGGAACCTGTGAGGCCTTGGTGCGACTGGTGGAAACGTCGTGGCGGCGACAGGTCAAGTGGCGAGCGGAACCGAGACCGAAGGCGACAACCCATTGGACGACCTGGACAAGAGCGCCTTCTTCTTCGAATCAGCGACCACTCCTCTCCTCGCTCTGGATGCGGAAGCGTACTCTGCACAGGCCAAACGCGTCCATGACGAGAGCCGGCGCGGTGACTTTCGCCTTGTGATCTCAGCGTCGCGTCTCAAGCGAGTACTCGGAGCACCGCAGATCATGACGCAACTTCTGAGCATCCTCGCTGATGATGGTGCACAGGCTTGTGGCGACGCCGTCGTGCTCGTGCTTCGACGCACCGCAGCGAGTGGGCGATGGATCGAGTGGCACACAGACAACTGGAGTCGCACCGTGCAAGTCCCACTGCGAAGCGACAGCATCGGTGCTGGTGGTCGACTGGTGTACGCCTTTCCCGATGGCACGCTTCAATGCCCAGTTCGTCGCGCTGGTTGTGCGCTCGCCCACGACGGCTCTGTTGTCCATGGAGTGACCCAGTTTGTCGATGGCGTTCGGTATGGACTCTACGTCTTGCGAGGGGATCGCGGCATCTCTTCCGCTGCGTCCGAATGACAGAACAGCGTACAGTAGTGGTTTGCTCCCTTTCGGTGCGTTGTTTGGTACAATCGGGGGTGGGTAATTGGTAATACTAGGTACTAGAAGTAGTATTATCGTGGGTGCTGCTTTGTCACGTACAGTACTACTAGTGTACAGAAAAATAGTGCAGTACGAATCTTCAAAAACGTTTTCGCAGACGGCGTTGAAGATATATTTCGAGATTTTCGTGCTATTCGTGCTTTTGCGGATGCTGCTATTAATACTGACGGACGAACCCAGTAATCGGGATGTGCCAATGGAACAATGGAAGTGGGCGTCGTCGGTTTCGCTTCAGAACTTTACATTGCATATGTCCACAATAATTTGCAATATTTTGAAAAATATATGCTCAAAAACGAGTTGTTTTCATGAAAATTGCAAAATATTGTTGATTTCCGATGAAGGGTCATTGCAAATGCCGGGGGTTTATCAATTTTACCCCAAAAAACCATGTCTGGAGCTGAGTGGGGTGGGTGGTCGGAATGAAAGGTATATTCCATACCGAGGGGTTAATAAAATCCAAAGCTTACAACCCTGCAAAATGAAGACAAGCGAGTGCCAGGCCGAGCGGCGCGTCCCTTCCAGTATCAGCTGCGTTGCCGCCGTCTCCGCCACAGGCAGTGTGCTATGTAACGAAGATCTTCTGCCACGCATCTGTGCGTTCCAGTATGGCTTCTTGTTGCTGGTTCGGCCACTCGCGGAGCCGCCATGGGGGCCATTGCCTCCTCATGCATATCCACGCGTGGAAGATCCGGATGATGAGAACCAACCGGAACCGCGGAAAGGCGTGTTCCCTGCACGCGCCACAAAGGTCGATGACCTCACACTGCTGTCGGCACTGCAGCGCGTGGTGGAGCGTCATCGCGAGTACGAGCGCTACGAGGAACTGTCCTTCTGTGGTGTGATCCACGCCGCGATCGAGGCTGGTGCGATGCACGTTCTGGAATGGGCCCATCAACAGGACGATGCGTTTTGGCCAACGTATAGTGGCTGGGCGGATCAATGCTTCAAACTCTTCCCACGTCGTGTCTCCTCCCAGGTACTGGCATGGCTCGACACGCACCGTCCCGAGGTGTATCGCCACCAAGGACGATACGCCATTCAAGCGGCCATCCGTCGTGGCCACGTGGACGTGCTACGGTACTGCTATATGCACGCTCCTGATGCGTTTGAGCCTCGTGGTGGGCTGAGGATCAGTGGTGGGTCACTCCCAGTCGTGCGCTTTCTTCTCGAGGAAACTTCCCTTGCGCAAGCACAATCCAATCGCTTCTTGGAGTGGGTCAGCCGCGATGCAATGCACGCCAGACACTTCTACTTGGTGGACTACTTGCGCCACTATCTTCGAGAACGTGGGGACGAGGACAAGTACACGCTGATGATGGACGTCCTCTTGACAAACGCAGCGAGGTACGAATGGACCGATGTGATCGAGTATATGAAGGCC
>JAADWJ010000694.1:0-13367 GCA_023336165.1 Pythium monospermum | reverse complement strand
TCGTACAGGGCCTATTTTTTTAATCGTGAATGAATATACCGAGATAAATATCGTCAGAAACTGGCCTGGGAGGGTATCAAATAGCTTCTGTTTGCTATACAGTTGGTCGCTGCATGCGTCATCCACACACCTGCAGCTCCTTGTAATTCTGGTCCGTGTACCCACACGCGCTCGCCACATTGACAACCAAAATGGCCTTGCTGTCCTTGAAGTCGTGCAACGGTATGCTCTTGCCAGCGCCATCTTTCACCACAAAGTCCCAAAACGATGGCTCACTGTCTGCCGACGCAGTCACACTACCCAAGACACTGCACAGCACCGCAAAGACGCAGCACTGCAGCACGAGCGCGATCCCAACAAGCCCACCTCGCATTCTTCTTGTCTGCTTTGTTTTTTTGTGATTTTCAGTGTTTTTTCAGTGATAAAGTTTGCTCTGATTCCCATGTGGACCACACCAACCAAATACCTAAATTAGGCATCCAACCTAAATAAAGCGCCGTTCGTTCCACCTCTCCCAACATTTTTGGCGCGCAAGTTGGTCCTGTTTTCGCGCAAACTGAACCACAATCAAGAGGGGGTAAAGTGAACCAGCGCTTGCCTACGCCTCTGCGGAGCTTCCAAGGATCGCAGCGAGTTGCAGACGCGTGTGTTTTGGCAAAGCGGCGTCTAATGAATCCGCCACCTCCAGCTTCCTCGTCTTCGAATGCTGGCGCTGGCGCGCCCAAAAGCGCCGACGATTTGCGCCGCAACACACTCAACATGGAGAAAATGATCAAGAAGAATATCATGGCAGCATCGCGGCCTGGGGCCATGAAGCGCGGCCAAGCCGTCGTGGAGTTTTTCAAACAGCAACAGCAAAAAGACCACAACCACCATACCAGCAGCAGCAGCAGCAACGCCTTTGACGTGGAACCCAGCACCGCCAAGAGAAGCAAGAAAGACCATCCAGCGGCGTATACGTCCGCTACACCGCCACCACAGTCGTCCTCCTCTTCCTCTTCATCGGCGGCGACCGCTGTGCCTGGTGCGTCTCTGCGGACGACCCACTCGCTGGTCGGTCCACCAGCGACGCCAATAGTGCCCAAGCCTGTTGTAGCCAACGCTGCGGCCGCCGTCATGATGGAAGCGACGAACGCGTCTATCCTGGCCGCTGCCCACAGGGGAAGCCCGCTCCGCTCCTCCGCTCGAGCGAGTCCTCTTCGGTCCTCTGTCCGTGCCAGCCCTCTTCGCCAAGTGTTCACCTCTCCATCACGCCGTGTGGTCGCGCCACGACTTCCAGAGATCACAACAACAGTGGCGGGCAGTGGCGGCATGGCACCAATGCATACGCCAGTGCTGAACCTCGACCAAGTGGATGGCGCCTCTTCGGCGTCGACGACGAACGCGCTCAAGCCACCAACGTTACCGTCCAAGTCGCCGTTTCAATCGTTCCAGTCCAAACTCGGCCAGTCGCGTGGCACTGGTGTCGTCAAGACCCCATCGCCCGCTCGTCCGTCGCCATCTTTGTCTCTGCAATCACGACGAGCGGCTTCTCCAGCGCCACAACTCGAGTCACGAACATACCCAGCCACCCACACAGGCTCCACGACGATGACAGTGGCAGCAATGGCAGCGGTGACAACGCCACCATCATCATCCCAACATATCGTGGATCTCACCGAAGAAAAGACGCCAGTTCCAACTGTCAAGCCACCAGCTCCTTCGTCCTCCATGATAATTCTGACCACGCCGCCGACCAAGCCACTCGCACGTTCGTTGTTCTCCTCGGCAGCCTCCTCTTCCTCATCTGTCTCGACCAAATCGCTCTGCTTCTCCACTGAAGGCGTCGCGTCGTCGCTGGATGTCTCGCCCGATGGTGAATGTATCGTCGCGGCGTTCAGCGATGGCTCAGTGAGGCTCTTTGAGATGGACAGCACCGTGCCAAGCGACCGCCATGGCTATTTACTTGGCCATTTAGACGAAGAATCCAACCAAAGCAGCGCCGGCGCGCATTTACGCGTGAAAATCACAAGCGACGGCCGCTTTGCCTTTGTAGGATGCCGCTCTGGCCCGCGGGTCATGATGAGCATCCATTTACACAACTATCGCCACGGAAAAGATACAGAAGACGACGACGTGGACCAGCTCCAGAAATCGTTCCATTCCAACGCTCGACTACGGGTACGTTTGGACATACCACCCACGCATAGGGGCGATGCTGGAATTCACTGACTCTTGTATGATACATGCAGGGCTTTTCGGATGCCACGCCATGTCCGCTTCCTGCAACTGCCACTGCGGGCGATATGTCACCGTCTTCCAGCCCGCGATCGTACTATTTGCTCTGTGGGTTGGGCGTTGGCACTCTGAATATGTGGCAATTCATGGAATCGCCGCCACGCTCCACAAGCACATCAGAATCACCATGGCGACATTTGTATTCAATCCCGACGAATGGCAACACCGCTGTGATTGCCTCGTTTTTGCCCCCATTCCAAAACGACGACGCCACCACCACGAATGGCTCGTTGCTTCGACTCGCAGGGAAATGCGAAGATAAAAACATCCGCGTTTGGAATCTGGAGATTCCACCAGCAAGGGCGACGGCAGCAAGCGACTCCATGGATCAAGAGGAAGCTGATATTGATGGTGGCGCTGTCCACATGGTTCAAGGCCACTACGATGTGCCGTCGTCCAAGGATGTGGTCGCCTTCTATGGCAGCTACGCGTATGGGATCGCACCCACGGGGGAAGCATGCCGTTTCCAAATTCCAACCACTGGAGTTGCGATGGTGCGCACGTTTTTCGAAATGGAACGCTTTGATATGGGCAGCAGCAGCAAATCGCGACGATCGAATGTGATTTTGGAATCGATTTACGCGAGTGACGACGCCAAGACTGTCGTCGCGGTGTCTGCTGAAGGTATTTTTTATTACACGAATGATGCACCAAGTGATCCGAATTCGACAGGCTGTATTTTACGCATCATTGGCCGCAATTCGTCGTTAAATACCCAGTTTAAGAGCCCCATGAAAGTGTACAAGCCTATCCGTCCAAGCACTACAGCAGCCACGGCAACTGGTGGTGTCGTGATGGAGGAAGCTGTCATGGCGGTCGTGACCAACCCGCAAAGCGATGAAAATGGAGAAGAAGGCTACGTGAATGTTGACCCGACCGAAATGTGGGCCGCGCGGTGGATGAAGCCGAGCTTGGGGCAAAACTGCTGGGTCTGTGGCGTGCGCAATATCCGCCATTGGCAAAGCGACCCGCAACTAGTCCGGAAGACGGTGGCAGCCGCGGCGCCACAGGTGCTAGCACCACCTTCTGCGACCAAAGTGTCCCCCGTGGCACGTGCTGCAGCCAAGACTACCGTCAAGAACAGCTCGTCCTCTTCTTCCTCTTCGTCGTCGTCGGCGGTCGCACCCAAAGGCGACTTGCTCAGCAGTAGTACGCCCGAAAGCCCCGTCGCCTCTCACACGGCCAAACCGAAACCTGATCGCCCCATCAAGCCAGCGCAAGAGCACAAGAAGCACAAGGCAAAAGCAGCACTGGCACCTTCTGCCACTGCAGCTGCCACTCCTTCAGCAGTGAAGAGACTCGAAGTGGAGTCACCAGAAGATGCCAAGGCCAACGCCAATGCCAAGACAGCTGCTGCTGCTGCTCGATCGATGGAACAGGAACTGCGCGCACAGCAGCAACAACTCGTGAGTGAATTGGCGCGCTACAAAGAGCGGTACAACCAAATCGTCACGGAATGGCAACGCCGCTTAAAAGGAGAAAAACAAATGCGACGTCTTTGGAAACAACGCGAATCGGAATTTGAAGCGCAACTCCATGAAACGTTGTTGAAATTGGATGCCGCAGAAACTCAAGTTTCCGAGTTGCAAAATGCGCATAAAAATGCCGAAAAAAAATTCATTTTCGAAAAATTGAAAGCCGAACAACAAACCAGTGTGAAAGTAAAATACGACCAATTATGTCTCCAAATGCAAGACAAAATGGCGGCCATGGAACATCAACAACGGCTTTTAGAGCAAACCACCAAGGCTTTATTACAAGAAGTGGACCGTCATGTCCACCATACCAAGCAAAGCGTGAATGGGCTTGTCGATGGCACGCAATCGCAGCAAAATGAATGCATTTTGTGCAAAGATAAACACGCCGTGACCGCGATCGTGCCGTGTGGCCATTTATGCTTTTGTGAAGAAGATGCCGAAGTGTACAGGCGCAATTTTAGAGGAAATGGCGACATTACGTGTCCGATTTGTCAACGCGAAATGATCTCCATGTTGCGTATTTATTGATGGAAAAAAACAACACAAAACAATAAATAAACACGATTAAGTACGAAATAAACATGATTTATGTCAACAAAACGTCGTTTTAGATCCACAAATCGGGAAAACATGATTTAGACATGATGAAAAGCATGTTTTTGGAAGGATTCACCGTGAAAAACATGATTTAGACGATTGTTTTAGGTTGATAAATGGACATTTAAACCTCGAAAAAAGGGAAAAGGATTTTTTAATCGGTGTGGACACCAGCGCCCATGGTCAAGGCTTCTTTGGCGACACGCAAGGCGCCAATGGCAAACACTTCACGACGCGTGGCTTGGTGTTTGATCTCGATCCGCTCTCCTGGGCCGGCAAAGTACACTGTGTGTTGGCCGATTTCATCGCCCAGACGCAGCGACGTGGTCGGCGCTTGGCAGCTTTCGCCCGTGCAGGAAGCTCCAGTTTGCGCGAGGCTCTTGACAAGTGTCTTGGCCGTGCCGCTTGGCGCATCCAGCTTCTTGGTGTGGTGGATCTCACTGACTTCCACGTTCCATCCGGAGGCAGGCAATTTGAACGCCGCGCGCTGGATCAAATCGGCGACAAGGGGCACACCCACGGAGAAGTTGGACTTGACCACGACTGCGGCGCCTTGCGCGGCGTATTTCTCCAGTTGCGTGGTCGGCAGTGCACCGGTCGTGCCGATCACAAGCGCTGGCAATTTGCCATTCTTGAAGAACGTCTTATCCTTGGCAAGCAAGAAATCGATCAATGCGCTGGTTCCATCCGGAAGCGTGACATCGATGATGACGTCAACAGAATCAAGCGATGGACACACAACCGCTGGCGTCGCACGCAAGTTGATGGCGCCAGCGAATGCGATCTCTTTTCGTTCCTGCAATTGCGCGACGATGAGCTTGCCCAGGCGGCCCGTGGCGCCATGGACAGCGACCGTCAACGCTGGCGCCGCGGTGGCAGCAGACGAGCCAGAGGCGGTACTGGCGCCAGCAGACGCGGCACGCTTGTCCAGGATGCTTTGGTACTCGGTGATCGCGGCCGACAAGCGGCGCGCGCCAAGTTCCAGATCATGGAAATCGTACCATGAAAAACTGAGGCGCAAGTAGTTTTTCATGTTGCCACTGAACGACGAGCCAGGCAAAAACTGCACTTTATGGTTGTCCGACGCAATGGGCAACAACTCAGCGGCGTTCATATGCTCTGGCAGCCGCACCAGCACAAAGTACCCGCCATCCGGCACTTCAAAAGTGACACCATCGGGCAATGTCTTCTTCAACTCGATCATGAGCGAATCGGCACGTTTCCATAGCGTTTCCACCGCGAATTCCAAATGTTCATCTTGCTTTCCGGATAAAATCGCGGCATGGACAATTCCAGAAACCACTGGATTGATGCCACCACTGGAATCCAGTTGCCCACAATCGATGATTTTCTTCAAAAGCTTTGGTTTTCCCTGGATCCATCCAAGTCGAAGCGCTGGCGCCAAGATCTTGGAAAACGAGCCAAGAGCCAGCACTGTGCCATGGTTGTCAAAGGTAAACATTGGCGGTGGTGGCGTGATATGAGGGAACGACAACAGCTGGTACACTTCATCGGCAATCACCAAGAAGTTGTACTGGACACTGAGTTCCACGATTTTCTTCCGCTTTTCGATGGAAAGTGTACGGCCCGTAGGGTTGTGGCAAGTCGGAATGATGTACAGCATCTTGGGAATGATTCCTTTCTTGAGAAGCTTCTCCAACTCGACCACGTTGAGGCCATCTTGTTCCATGGGCACTTGGCGCACATTCATCTTGAAGTCTTTCATGATGCTCAACGCCAAGAAATAGGTCGGTTCTTCCATGAACACCAAATCGCCCGACTGCAAAAACAGCGAACAAATCAACGCCAAGCCGCCAGTGATGCCGTTCGTGATGAAGAGCTGCTCCGGGTCGACGGGGGCATGGTACCCTTTGCTGAGAAACCCGGAAAGCGCCTCGCGGAACTTTGGGTACCCCATGATGTGGCCGTACTGCAAGTACATTGGGTCGGTCTCGGCAAACTTGAGCGCCGCCGATTCACGGATCTTATCCAGTGGCAGCATCGATGCAGCGGGCTGGCCAACCTTGAAGTTGATCATCTCGTCGGCCTCTGGCACGACATATTGTCCGTAATCGCCCATGGTTGGTGAAGTCTGTGGTGCGGATGTTCTTGGTGGTGGTGTGGTGTGCGACGCGTTCAGCGATTCCAGGAATGGACGAGAACTGATGTGTTGTGTGAAGGGCGCCCTCTTGTCCTGGCGTGGGTCGTCAAGAGCTTGCTGCTGCTGCAAGATGCGTATTCTTTTGTTTGGTGTGACTATGCATCCTGAAATAATGTGGTACGTTGCCATGTCACAGCATGCTCGCTGGATTTGTTCATACATTTTGGTGGCGATCTAGTTTGGAGTTGGGTTCAGATCCTGATTTGGGTACTCTAAACTAGGCTTCAATCCGGATTGTCCGACGAGTTTCAATCGCGCAAACACTGGGAATTGTTTGCATGAAGGCAACATGTGGTGTGTACCACCTCACAAAATGGGAAAGCATGTTATTAACTGATATGCAATTGATATCCATTTTGTGTGATAATCGGCTACGGAAGTTTGATAACCGTGCTCTGCTCAAGATGGAGCACATAGTCCGAGAGCAATTCCAGTTGCTGGAGCGCTTTGGCATGCGACGGCGCGCGTGGCATCGGCTTTGGACGAACCATTTCGTCTCCTTCCGAGACTTGCCAGCCAAGTGCCGTGACGTCTGTGTTCATACAGAAAAAAAGAAGTCAGCACACAAATACTTCCAGAACACGATTGTTCACGCGACGTACATGCAACCAGTGATGGTTTATCACTAAATCCGAGCGCCAACGTGGCATCCGTGATAGAGATCGTCGAGTAGGCAACGCTCAGAAGCTCTGCCGTGGCGTTGCGGGTCGATACTGTTGCAATACGACAGCCCACAAAGAGCAGTCATGGGATGAGTACAGTACTAAATCCAATGCATCATAGCTAGCACAGCAAGCTCACGCACAACGTAAGACTTCCACGAGTTGTCCTAGTTCTTGTGGCCATGGCTTGTTCATCGCCGTGTAGGCGGCAGTGAAGTCGCTGCAAAAAATTGTCGGTGGTTATTCGACCGAGTATTTCAAACATCGAATCGACCAAAGGAAACCCAAGACCCACGTACCGTTTCCACAATGCCTTCCCAATCTCCCACACCTCGACAAGCACTTGTGACGACTGCTTGGTGTCAATCGCAATCCGCTTCCACAGAAAACGAGCGTCATTGCTTTGCAAAAACCAGTGCAAAAAGTCAGCTTCCCTCACTCCCCTCTCTTTTGCGCATCTACCGTAAAGCAACAACCATGTATCCACTCGTATACTATACGTACAGGTTCTTTGCCAAGAGCAGTACGACCATGTAGCTTGCGTAGAATTCTGCGGTCAGCACAGCTGGGTTTGGGTTGCCAGGCTCAACTGTGTCTGCCGAAAACGGGGTCGCGGCGGCGGCGACCAATTCCAGCTCTTGAAAGACGCTCTTCAACTGGTGGATGCTCTGCTCCGACTGCTTGTCTTTATTGCGCTGTACATTTGATATGTTGCGCAGCAAATTGGCCTTCTCTTGATGCAGCTTATCCATGAGATCCTCCATTATCGCTCCGCCAATTTCCAGAAATCGCCCAAATGCTCTTTTGGTCAGATTTGATCAGTGGGTTGAGAGGGCTATAATGTGGCCCGAATGTTGCATGGATGTTGTAGCAACACACGACTTCGAAAACAATTACAGAAATTGACGCTTTTAATCGATTTATTTACGAGCATTGTGCCACGCGACCACATCTTTGTATTGGATGTCCCCACCAAAGATATCGAGCGCGCTGCCAATGGACAAGTCCACTTTCCCATTGCTGATACGCTGGACAAAGTCCAAGTCCTCCTACATGAGGAGTTGTGAGCATGCTTGATGAAGCTGCAATAGAAATTCTGAGTTGGAGACAACGTACCAAAGAGCGAGCGCCTCCAGCGTACGTAACAGGGATCGGACTCCACTGAGTGAGAAGCTCCACGAGCTCTTGCTGTTCTCGTAGTGGACGCAGAAAAAACAATTCATTAGATCTTGCAGAGGTGATACACGAAAAACCGATGAAACCACTCACCTGGATGCCACACCGCTTGCCTTCCACGTCGACGGCATGCACAAGGAACTCGTCACAGTACTCGGCGAGCTTGTGGAACAACGCCTGACTGCAGGATCCAGATAGAAAAGTGAAACCATGGGTCAGAGGGATTCAGGGATTCAATCACACATCTCTCTTCGTCCAAGAAAAGGATCAAATAAAACGTACTCAATCGACGTGGTCGTGAACGTTTGCCAACGGTCGGTCATGACATAGAATTTTCCGTCGTCCGCCTTCTTCCGGCAGCTCAGATCCAACACCTAACAACAGATACATACACACCCATGAGCTTCCACAGATCGAAACAACTGTACATAGAGAGAAGTCACTTACGAGACGCTCCTTGCCGATGAGCTCTTTGAGCTTGTCAAGTCGAGCAAAGTCGATTTGTCCCTCTCGAAAGACATACGACGTTACGATCACGTGGCTCGCCCCATTTTCAATGTAGAATTGACAGTTTTCATCATTGATTCCACCTGCAGCAAAGTGCGGAAACACGATCAGAAACGTGCCCTGTCCAGCTGTCTAGAGTCTAGACACAATCAGTCCGCACCTCCGATTTGGAGTCCGCCTGGGTACGCGCGCAGTGCCTCCAGTCCCGCCTGCTTGTTGGCTTCGGAAGCGCCAAGCATGATCACGTGTCCTCCAGGCAAGTTATCTTCCTGGTACATTCTGGCAAAGGCAAATACCAACACCAGTATCAATGATCAGCCAAAACGCATGTGTGCCATTGAATCAAAGCCAAACGACCAACCTCGCGAACGCTCCCGAGCTCAGCGACGAGACAAAGTTCGTCACAGGCGCATCTTGTCCATTGGTGAGCGTCGAGCCAACGATTTGCTTCACCTCACCAGCGTGGATGTCGATACACGGGCGGAACTTGGTCGGCATTATTGTGCTTGCCACTCAAAAAAATTGTGATGATGATTGCGTTGTCGAAAAATGGTCAAAGGATGCAAGACCATCACTCTGCACATATTAGCAGCCCCGGGGGGTTTATTGGATATATTTGGCTTCATGTTTTTGCAGGATGTCCGATGTTGAAGGTGGAAAACAATGATGCATTCTTGTGCAACACAATGAGCACCACGGCAAGCGACCTCGAGAAGGCAGTGCAGCTTCTTCGAGCGAAACAGCAAGAGTATTATGTACAATGGGTCAAAGACGCGATCGAAACGGAGAAGCAGCGCAAACTCAAGCTGGAACGAGCGACATCAAGGGACGAATGCAAGCGTTTTGAGAAGCAATTTGAAAAGGAACGCATCAAAGAAAAAGAGCGCATGCACCAAATCCAAGAAGACCATCAGTTGATCGTGAAGGCTAAATTAGCTGACTGGAAAGCACACGGCGTACCAGCGAGTGTGCTTGCCGCGACTAGCTCGCCAGCCATCGCGAATGAAATTCCCAGAGCCGACCAGCTCAACTCATTAGTATTGACAGACTCCAGTACACCTGCCAAGCCAAAAGCCAAGCCAACGAAAATGAGCAAGGCCACATTGGATCGACTGTCCGCGTCAGTTGCTAACGAAGCGTCGGGCACGGACAGTAAGCCACCAGCACCAGCTATTACCCTCAGGAAATCATCCAGAGACCAGACTCTCATGTTTTTGTATGTGTAGGTGCACAAGAGCTGGCCTTTCAGCGGGATGCGATCCGCAAGGAAGACCACACGCGACTGTATCGCGGGTACTCAAAGCCTCTTTCGTCTCACTCGGAAAACTTGAAAGCGGTACGGAGACATTCTGTCTCATTGGGGCTTGCCAGAAAATGCTCATGTCTGTCTGCTCCAAAATGGAGTGATTGTACTTCTACGTGTACAGGTGTCAGATACCGATCTCTTGCATCGGAAGATGAATTTATTGACGCAATTGCATGGCGTCGTGAGCATGCAAGAAAAAATCCTCCATGATGACCAATGCACCGTCCGCTCAACCGTGTCGAGTTGGAAATCGGTCGACTTCAAAAAGTAAAACAAACGTTTCGAATAAAGAAGACAAAACGACTGGAGCAGGAGCGCAGCATGATCAAAAGGTGCTGGAAATGTATGCAGGATACAGTAGTACGTTCCGGTACAGTCCTATAGAATCAGGTACTGCACTTGAGAGCATCCTTCGTATTGTGATGGTCGTAAATCTTATCTTCGAAGAATAAGGATGGCATCACTGTTTTTCAGCGGATTTCGTCTGGAATTATAAATCCAGAAATGTTTTGCATTCTACAGTACTTCGAAGTATCCAGCAGTCCAGGCCAGGTGTCCTCAGGTGGATGATCCAGTGATAAGCTGTGGATTGAACCCCACTCAATCCACGCGAATGACTGAGTCGTGGAGAGTGTATCCTGGATTCTGCACTATCATAGTCTCAGACCCTGCTCGCCCTAGTCTGAACCTCTCCAGCAGGTGTACTGCATCGCTCACTGCATTAACGTCAGCGAAAGATCCACCGTCGCGCTGCGTGGTGCAGAGGTGCAGATGCGCCTCATGAGCGACGTTGCCGCCCCCAAAAAAACTGGCTCGTCTTGTGAGTGGGTCATCAAGCGGACTTGAAGAATGGCATCAGAAAGCTCACCATGCCCACAGTCCAAAAAAACGAGCTTTTCGGTACGACTGCACCAGGTACGCTGGACAGAACCCTGCGTCGGGGTGGGATACGACTTGCACCACACGTTGTGGTGGGTGGACCTGAAACTGTCCCGGGTTGATTGAGCAGACTGGCCGTAGCTGCGATCGTACACCTGTGTTTCTTTTTGTTGCGTCGTCCATCGCGGAGTCCGCGATCCACGACACCAAATGCTGTAACGGTACAGTATGTTGTCTCACAGCCATTGGTTCCGATTCGACGGTTATGTTCATCATGTGGTGATGTAAAAAGCTGATATCGTCATGTTCTTGAATACATTTCTACGCTAATCATCCTCTTTCTGTGGGGGCGGGCCGCACGGCTGAAGCATTTTCTGCTCAGAATCCACATGCGCAAAGGCAACAGATTAGTAAGCAACTCCATGCTTCAAACCAAACACACATGGGGTGCGTATCCCAATCGCCACCTACCTCGAGCATGTTGTACTTGACGCGACCAACTGCTTCATTCTCCGCGACGGCAAAGTAACTCAGCATATCGTAGTGGCCCATGTGAGAGGCCAATGTATCGCGGTGCTGATTCACAGCCCATTCACTAGGTAAACACAGCGCAAACACTGTTGTTGGATGTTGTGGTGGCGTTTCCGTGAGGGAAATGGACTTGCCAAAACGTACAACTTGGTGGTGTCGGCGTGGCCAGTGCCGACGTACTTGGCCTGGAGATGTTCCCACTGTCTGTTAATGTTGGACCGGTCTGCCGCCTACAAAAGCGCATCCACACGTCAGCCGTCAAAGGCGCCATTTCTTCTCCATGTCAACCGCGCTGGCGCGGACGCATCACAACTTACCATTTTACTGCTTCGCCTTGATTCCAATGCTCTTTCCTTTGGAGAGAATGCTCGGACATGTTATCATCCAATCATCCAATTTGGAACACTGGGCTGATTTTTAGCCAATACAAACAATTTCACTTTTGCCCCGTGTACTGTATCACCCTGTAATAGAGCTCCTTCTTGTCGGCCCTTTTTTTGAAATCGGATGGGCTTTTTGACTCCAGAATTCGAATCTGGAATGATGAGAAAGATTCCTCATCATTGGGAAATTCAAACGTGAAACTTGCGGAAACGTTGGCCACTTCTATATAAGAGCATCACCTCTCCACAATTACCATAACTGAGCAGCCATGCTCTTATATGGAACCGCCTTTATGTGAAAATAGTATCATGTTTGCACTTGTTTTTTGTATGCATGCAAAAAATTCTCAGATGGCCAATGTTGCCACGGAAACTCTATGGTTGTGCATAGATTGGCGGCGGTTTGTTCAAATTCAACCGCCATTTTCAACAAGCAGCTGTGCATTGGCGGTCAAGGGACACATGGCAATTTCAATGCGGGAGGCCATGCAATCCGCAGATGTGTGGGTGCGCTCCTTAATTGAAATGGATATGTCGCCAAGATGGCATGCCGCAAACTGGGCTATATCGCTGCATCATGCATGCCTGCAAGATCTCACAGCCCTTTTCTCAGTGGCTTGACTTGCCATGGGTACTCTACAGATGAGCCAACCCTTCCTGTCTTGCGCTGGACTGATCGCCAACGCAATCGACATTCCCAGAGTGATTTTGCCTCGTGTCCTTGCACCCTAAAGTTGCCTGTCGTTGCGGAAGCAAAAGGATGGAATACTGCATGTCCTCGTCCACGAGGCTTTCGACATGCGCTTCTGCGGCGGACTAGCGCTGCTATCTGCGCTGGAGCCAGCAAGATGGATGACAATGCAAAGATGGAAATATGCCAAGTGGTCATTCAATGTTGACTTTGATTACTGTAGTTACTACTATTGTATTGTATTTTCCAAGGCTATCTATCGCCCTGAAAGAATCAACAAACTCCAGGCCCGATGGGCAAAGCACCAACTCCGTCATAGGAGAGTACGCAACCTCTTCGTGAAGGTCATCTCCATGTTACACAGAGTGGATGCCTTGCTTCTCGGTCCTTTCGCCGTTCTTTTTGGGGGTACTTCTTTACCGCACCCATACACTCTATTTCCCACGACTTGCACCAGACAGACATCCATCCAGACTAAATAAAAAAAAGAAGGGAAAAAAAAAATCGGATGCCTTCCGATGCACACCACGAAAGCAAGGTGTGTCCTTTTTCACACAACGCCACGCACTTGCGCTTCCTGGTTTGTGCGGAGGGAACCATTCACATCCACACGCCGCATATGCTCGTCTTCCCATCGTCGAGCTTGACCACCAAGGCTTCGTTTGCATCGGTTTGTGTTCACACCGCATTGCATCGCGGACGTACTGGCATCTTTTTTT
>JAADWJ010000693.1:0-13375 GCA_023336165.1 Pythium monospermum | reverse complement strand
TTTAGTGTCGATATTTAGAGGGCCACAAAACTTAAAAATCATCGTAATAATCGTAGTCGTAGTCGTAAATGAAGAAATGGATATTATAAAAATCAAATAAAGAGGCACCAGCAGAGTGCCCACCAAACTCCTCACACTCTCTAAGCCTCTTAGCGGCACATGATCATGTGGTTCCACGCCATCTCGGAGGCGCTGTAGGTGCCAATGAGGGTCACTTCTTCCGATTTCATCTCAAATTCGCGCAAGAATCTTGCCTTGGAAAACGGGTGAAGCACTTTACGAGGCGCCTTGGAGGCCGCACGCAACTGGTACAAGTGAATACGCGTGTGGCCAAACTTGACGGTCATTAAGTTCCATGGATCGCTCAAGAACGTGATGTTCATCAGCACAGCTCGTGTGGGCAAATCGCCCAGGATATAGGCAGTGTTGGTCGTAGGCGTCATGGTCTCCGTGTTGGTCTCTCGGATGGAAAGCTGCGACGGCACTTGCAGCAGCGGCCTGGCTTGCTCAGTGCCAAGCACCGTGGCGATCACATCGTTTTCCCACACCACGACCAGGCAACTCGGATCCCACAAGTAACCAGCCGCGTACGGGACGTCGCACCGTGACCAACAAATCGAGTCGGGCCACCACGGAAGTTCGCGTTTGCTGCCTGCAAATCTCTTGATTGTATGGAGAAGTAGCATCACGATGATGTACGCGATCGTCGTCAACCCAACGGTCAGGATATCTTTGTACACACCACCGGCATTCATCTTCCACGAGTCCAGGGTCTCGGCACGGATCACCATGAAGGTCGCGGCTGGCTCCACTTCGTTGGACTCGAGCACACGCGCATCCTCCAGCGTCGTGTTTCGCAGCACAAAGAACACCGCTCCCAGTGACAACATGGGCAACAAGTACCCTTTCACACCGGTGACGCCAGAGAGAGGAGTCCAGCCTCCTGAGGTCTCAATGAACACAAGCACACGCACAGCAAAGGCGGCGACCCACATATTGCGTGTGTAAATGGAGATCATCTGGATGATATCACCAAACGAGCTGGCAAAAAAAATGGAAAGCGACGCCATGCGGTCCGCCAAGATATGGTAGTGGACGACACCGTCGATCACATGAGCAGAGGAATAGAGCAACACCGGTAGAAAGCTCGCGTACACGACGACTTGCGGAGGGATCGCAAAGAACAGCGTGAGTGCGGTCTTGACGCGGGAGGCGCCACCACCTTTGACCCACGGCGCGGCGTGATAGCACCCCAGAAACAGGAAGATCAATCGAAGAATCATGTAGGCCTCTGCGACGTAGCGCATGACCAGCGTGATGTACTTCCACTCAATGGCGTCCGTGTAGAGCACTCGGCCACTGTACCGCACGTCGTGGATCTCCATCGTCGTGCAGCTTGACGTGCAGTCCACGACGCGGTACAAGACCACGACACCGTAAACTTTATGGGCGACCAAGATTGCACCACCAAAGAGAGTCAGCGGGTCGGTTTCAGTCTCGATGATGGTCATTTCTAGCTTGTGCGCTGGGTAGGCAGCCTGCAGCACCGCCGCACGGTCGGAAATATCATCCCAGATCTTGTCAATGCCTTGCCCAGGCGCCAAGCGGTTGAAGTCTGCCCACGTTTTCTCACAGAGCAATGGCCGATCCAGTTCATCGGCACAAATCTCCATGCCTGGCCGCGTGGCATTAAAGTCGTCAAAATGGGTCGCCCAAATACTCATCCAGTACTTGTGGTCCAGCAAATAGTGCGACAAAAAATTGCTCGCACTGTCGATCCATCGCGATTTCGACCGCACTGCAAATCGCACGCGTTGTGGGAGCGTACTGAGATAGTCACGGGATGGCTCGCCAGGGTCAGGCAGCACTTGGGCGATTTGCAATTGTTCGGCGGTCATCGCCATCATGGTCTTGTAGCAAGTCGTGCTGTTGGCGTTGCCGCGCACCGTGTCCATCACGTTGTCCAGCATAGTGTACGCTGTGTGGGCGGGCAGCATGTCATCACATGCCGAGTCGTACTTGCTGCTCGTGCACGCTGGCCAGGAGGCCAGCTCAGCGGGGCGCTGCAGCACGAGTGTGCGAAGCCCATACGATGTTGGCTCAAACTTGAAGAGGGACGATTCGATCGTGTCGCTTGTCGTCGTGGTAGCGCTGCTGCCGATTGTGGTCGTGGCCACAGAGAAAGTCACTTCCTTGGAAGTGGCATCAACGGCACGCGAGATGACGCGGATCGGGTGGAGTCGTGGCGGTTGTGAGGCAAACACGTTTGGCTCAATCGTTGGAAAATCAAGCTTCTCGAGGCTCGCGCCGCTTCGTGCAACGTCGGTAATCAGCAGCAAGTACCCGATGATCGCAAGCGCAATGCGCCAAACGGACACGTGTGGCAGCGCGAAGGAATCCGTGTAGACCGCGTCGCCATCGCTTGCGTTGGTCGGCATGGACGGCGAGTCTTCCGTGTCTTTGGCTTTTCCATTCGCTGGCCGAGCCTGAACAGGGATCGGCGCGACGACCCCATTCGAGTGCATGGTCAGCAGAACGAACTACAGAGGAAAAAGGGACCACTTGATGTGCTTGTAATGTTTTTGGGGAGTGGGCTGCGGTTGCTGTTGGCGACAGAGGAGGGAGCTCAGTCCGTGGAGCAGTTGTGGGTTGTTGTTGATGAAGAACAGCGTGATCCCTGACGAGCAAACATCCATGCGCTGGGTGGCATGAGACGGCACGCCAAGGCGGAAGTTGTAGGGCAAGAATAGAACTATTGATACCAGCGAACAACTGCTCACAACGCAACCACCCCCATGTGAAATGAATGAAACTCCTCCCAAGACGCCAACCGTTTCGAGAAACGAAACAAAATACATCGATCTATTCTACCTTAGGTACTGCACTGTGCTCATCAAAGCCAGTCGCCACCACTGCGTCGCATCAGCAGCCAGCCACCGTCGATGAAAAAAGACCGTTGTTCGTTCAGCGTCACGCGGATCCGCAGTTCTTGCTTGGGTAATGCTGCTCTCATAAAAAAATACGTCAGATTAGCTGGCCTGCTGAACTCCTCGGCACACAATGGGATGACGTGTTTGTAACGTACTGATCACTTTGCCACCCGTGGACGCGCACACTTGAATGATTTGGGTCTTGTCAGCGACGATGATACCGAGAATGCCAACATGGCACGGGTTTCTTGACTTGATCACTGCGAAATGATTTGTTGTGAGTGGCTGGCTGGCAACATCAGGATCCAGAAGATAAAAAGCATTTCCGTACCTTCAATGGGGCATCCTGAGAGGTCGATATTCCTCAACTTGGCTTGCAATCGCCCACTGCGGACAGCCTCGTCGCTGTTATCACCAGCACTGTAGCGTAGCAAAAATCATCATCAGTGGTCAGTCGACGTGAGTTGGTACCCTACTGGAAAGAAAGTATGTTGGGGATTCTCGTACAAGTCATTGCCGATCAAATCCCGCGCATAGCGCTTCCATATTTCACACAGCTGCTCGGCTTCGCTGTACCTGTAGTATCGGTACAGTGATCAAAACGCAAGCCCCGTTTGTCAGTTATTCGCCTTGTTTCCTGCATGCCGCGCTTGCAGTAAAAAAACGTACTGCATGCCAGTGGCCATCATATGCATGCCTGCTTTCCGTCGCTGCCTGGCACTGAGCAGCTTGGCTGATTGTGCTTGCGCATGACTTGATGTGCGCTTTGTCGCATCGGCTGTGCGGATTGGATTGTCAAACTGAAGCACTTTGTTCTTGAGCTTCTCCGTCATCGCACTGGCATTTCCGTCGCTCGTCAAATTGCCAATGTACTGCTTCAGCGTCGCATTCAAGGTCACCGCTTTACGCAGTGACGCTGTGGTTGCGTGCTACAAAACAGCGAAAGAAAATCGATACATAAGGCTCATGAAAGAGCCATTGAAGAGGCACGTAATAACCGCAAAACGCACCAGCGAGCAGTTTTTGAGGCCGACTTGAAGTGTGGCGATATCCAGACGACCATACAATGGGTCATACGCTTGCTTCACTGCTTCGCTCGATGGATGCGCTGATCCAGGACGCTGCTGGCTATTTCCTTTTGCTTTGTTTGCTGTCGAACCTGGTGCATTTTGACCAGCAGTAGCCGCCGCAGTAGCTGCCTTCTGCTTTTCATTTTGTTTCTTCTTCTTGTGCTTGCTATGCTGATACGCTTGCTGCGTCGCCGCTGCGTTCACCTGAAGTGCTGCCTGAGATGTATACTTGGATGGAGCTTTGGTCTCGGTCGCTGCAAACGCCGCATCCAGCGACGAGAGGATGTCGCGTGGGCGCTTCTTGGGCTTGTCGTCCACCATTTACTTTGTCGTTGTCGTTTGTTTGCTTTTGCCTGAACTGTACCAATATGTTGGTACCCATTTCGACAGGGCCCTTTATTCAGATTCAACAACAAGGAATCAGAAAGTGATTCGCCATCGTGATGACAAGGAGCCGAGTGACCGCCGAAGATGCCGCGTTGTGCGAGCGCGCATGCCACAAGGCCGCATGCGCCATCCAATTCTGTCTCCAGCGGATGTCGTACCAAGAAAGCAAGTGTTTGGCATATATTGATCGCTATTATGACTGCTGCGAGGCAGTGAAACGTGAACATAAAGAGCAACCGACAAATACCAACCAGCCACAACCACAACAATCCAAGAGCTGAGGCATCACTGGCCACTTTTCAATTCTGGTGCAGCTATCGTCGCATACAGCCAATGTACAATGCCTCCTCACCACCACATACTTGTGAATGTAAGCCGTTATGAACAATTGCTCGGAGATCGTTGTTGGGCGCCAACCACAATTTTGCTTGTATGCAAGTACGACAACAACAACTCGAAGCAGATACAGCACAGCCAGATCCCTCCAACTGCATGTTGCGCTTTGTACTAGTATACCACAATAGCACACAAATATATCTTCTATTCTCTATTTATCTATCTGATTCCACACATACATACACAAAAAGTGGGCACGCATCCTTCATCTCCATCTGACTCTCTCTCTCTCCGGCCAGGTCATATCCATCACCAGTCAACGTATACATGCCGAGAGATCCGCTCTGCCGCAAAATCAAAAATCGTTTGAACGACATCGTGGTCCAATAGATTGCGGTGAGACGAGTCGCTACCATTGCACCGTGGCGGTTGGATGGCACTCACAAACGCCAGCTTTTGAGCAAGCAACAACGGGTCAGCTAACACTTCGCGGTCGTATTTCTGGATCGCAGCGATGAGATCCGTCGGCGTATCGTCGTTCACCGTCAACTCTACATCGCGTAGTGTCTTGTTGTTGCGTAGAATGGCCCTGACGACCGAAGCCTCGCTCGCACCAAGAAGCGTGGCCGCTTCGTGCGCATTGTTCTCCATCTTGATGTGAAGCTTGAGCATTTCTTTTGCCAATGGTGTTGTCGGGTGCGCTAGCACTGCCAAGAATGTACTGACACTCGAGAGGTCCTTGACTTCGATCGAATTGAGCGACAATTCACGCAATGGCGTGGCTGTGGTCGTGAAAATGCACATGTTCTCAATCTCCGCCGACATTAAAGACAGTGCGGTTAACTGGGGACACGAGTGGATGATGGTGGTCACCGTATCGCTGTGCGTGACCGTATGCGGCTCACTGCAAAGTGAGATCGTTTCCACTTGACTGCCAACGGCCTTGATGAAGGCCTGGACCGGCTCTGGTGGGGACTCGGACAGCCACATGGAGACTGACTTGACTTGGAGCGGTCGTCCCCCGATATCAGCAGCCGCAGCTTCTCTTATGGACTCGGCGTCTTCTTCAATGAACTGAATCTGAGGACTCAGACCGAGAAAAGTCACCGTGGCTTTCGCCTCCTTGGCCATGAGACTCTGGAAGAGCTCAGTCCACACCGCCTTGCGGTTTGATGGCGTCGCCATTAATGCCAGCAAAGGCCCAAACGAGATGCCAGTCACACACGCAGAGCCAGCGATTCCACGGAAAATCGTATGGATCAATTCTTCCAAGTTCTCTCCTTCATCATCCAAGTTGTCGCTCGGCTCGGAGATGTTCACATGGCCGATGCTCACCGTCATGCTGGACGATTGGGCGCCCACTCGGTCCAGAAACAAAGAGAGCACTTCCGCGGAACACTTCATCAGCCGTGGAGAGATCGCCACCGTGGAGCACCGCACAGGGATCGACACGTCTTCCAACAAATCCACCGCTTGTGCAGTTTGCGGTGTGATGGTGAGCTCATTCAACTCGAGATCAATGCCAGTGATAACGAGCAGCTCCAACAATGGCTCAGATGCTCCCTTGTTGTTGTTGTCTTGCGGCTTTTCCTGCTGCTTGCCATGGTTGTCAAGGATGCGAATGAAGGACACGATGCGCTCCATGTAGTCTTCTTCCGCGTCGTCTGCGAATCCAGCGTCCAGTGACACGATCCCGATGCGGCATTGCATGGGCTTCCATGGGACTGCGTTGCCGACCATGAGCGAGTCCCTGGTCCCATGGAAATTCGCCGATCGTGACTTGCTCGTTGTGAAGAACGATGGCGCAATCACTTGCTCAAGGAACCGACCTTGCGCGCCATAGAAAGTCAGTACAAACTGCAACTCCATGGCATCGCCATTGCCGTTGCTGATGGGGTTGTTGTGATTGCTTTCTTCACCTTGGTCGTCATCGTCTTCCAGAACAAGTTCGATATCATGGTAGCAGAGCCCACTCAGCGCTTCCTCGACAGCGTGTACGTCGTGAAGCGCAGCGACATGAAGCACGTCAAGCGCTTCGCGCAGCGTGGCGACATCGTCGTGGCTCACACCAAAGTCCTCCGTGAAGGCAGAGAGTACAAATTCGATCGTGGCGACTTGTGGACCGGTCCGTGGCTTGTTGTAGCTCACTCTAGCGTGGCCATACTTGGCAAATTCTTCGACCCATGGCTCCAATAAAGTGCCGACCGACTGCGCGCGCTGCTTGCATGGCTGTTGTGATGGAGACGCCATCGCGAATGTTGGCGAATGCTGGTTGCCATCTCGCTCTCCATCAATGTCACATCTCTGCCGCCATCTGACTTTGCACCTCAAACAGATATTCTCGCGTCGCCTATTGGCTGAAAACAAATGTAAAAACAGCCAATCATATGATGCCAAAATGTACCCATGTTGAATCATGGACTCTCCCAGCAACAAACCGCCAAATCTGATTGCATCAAACTTCCGAGCCGTGTCCCATGGCGTTGCCCTGGCCAACGCCAAGAATTCTCCTTTAAAAAAACAGTTCTCCCTCATAACACGTTCCACCAGCTACGAAGCCCTCGCAAGACAGGATGGCATCCAACGACAATCCATTGGAAGAGCACGACCGCGATGCGATCATTGAGCTCCTGGAACCCTGGACGATGACTCACTCACGCATCACGATCAGTGCTGAGAAAACAAGCAATACAATCAACGTCATGGCGAATCCGTTTTTTCGGTCGGACGACAACTCGGTGGCAAGCCAACGCCAGGCAATGCTGCATTGTCGACAAACGATGGAGCTGGTGCGCTTGGTGATGGCGCTTGACCCGACGATGCTCTACGATCTCGTCCAAGTTCGTCTCTTTGGAGACTATTACGGAATGGACGAGCAAAAATTCTTGTGTGGAGATCGACAATCCTCTGTGCAGCTTCGTTACGACTACCAAGAGCTTTGCCGCCATCACATGGAGCAGCATTTGGACGTTTGGTACACCGGCATACCACCATCCACTGAGCCCCCGTTCTTCCATGCCGTACGGGATGACTTGCACGCTCGACTCGTCTCTGCAAATCGGCTGGACCAACTTGAACCGGCCGTTGTTCGTATCGATGTGTTGTATTCGCCAGGAATATTTGACAACACACCCGTGGCCTTTAAAGATATCATCCCAGCACTGGCGCGTTTCTCACAGCTGCTGTATACTCCGAATACCGGTGGAGCACTGCCGTCGATTGGCCTGAAAGTGGATTTGAATGTGAGAATGCCAACCATTACGTCTGAATTGGTGGTGCAGATGCAAGAAATGGCTCAGCGTGGGGTCTCCTTCGAGGCGCATATCATCGAACTGCACCCAAGCTGGATCAATTCCACAGAAGATGAATTGGCAGGTATGCTCTCACTGGTTGTGTCGAAGTCGACCAAGTTGAGTGTGGCGATCAGCAATGAAAACCGCGACAAACGACGGCTCGTGCTTCGGTCACTGGCCAAATTTGCGCAGTTTAGGAAGGTGAAGATCGATGGCAGTCGGTCATGTAACCAGTGGAAACCAATCTTGACGGATCTGTTTGAACTCGCGCTGTCCCGGTCGCCGCCACTGTGTGAACTCTACTGTCGCTCGCGAATCCACTCTTGGCGCGATCGAGACACTTCAATCTATGAGCCCTTGAATGATTTCGTAAAGCAGTGGAAGGCATCGCATCCTGACAAGAAATTGGCTGTCGACTACCTTGAACTGTATGGATACGCGGACGGGGTGCTCCCCGTTTTTGCCCAAGCATTTGACGATGTAACACGCATCTCCGTCTGTGGTAAAGATGAAGCGGCCTTCAAGATCCCGTCTAGCGTCGTGACCAAGAGCACGGCCAACTATCGAAACCTGATGTCGATTGAGTTGTGCGACGCTCAAGTGGCGACCATGGATATCTTCAGCGAGTCAATGCTGCCGTTGTTACGTACGATCAAATTGGTCGGGGTAGAGGTGTGCGACCGCTTCAGTTTGACCCAGTTTCTGCAAGATCTCGAACCGCATGCCGACGGTCGCACGAGAAAGCTTTGCGAAATGAAGCTGGCCGGCAGCTGTTTGGAATTGGATGAAGACGAGACCGTGCTACTTGAAAGTGTCTTCCAGAAGAACCGCCACCTCAAAGACGTGGCGTGCTATTTCAAAGTCGTTGGGAAAGGCACCAACAGAGACTCGTTCTTCAATGCGCAAAAGAAGCTCAAGCAACATGACGGTGATATTGTGTTTGCGCCATTGAGCGGACAGGAGCTGCACCAAGTTGTTTCACAGCGGTGTGCATTTTTGAGTGCTATTAGCGGCGCCAGAACGGCTGATGGCGGCTTTGACCTCAGTCGACTCGACGCTTTGGTTGTACGAGCGATCTTTGGCTTTGGTGCTCCTCATGCGAAACGGAGCGTAGCACGGTGCTGACCAAAGCGCGTAGTGAAGACGTGTGCAATGTCTGCGGACCGGATCCCATTCATGGAACAAAGTATCTTCAAGCGTATCGCCAATACATATCATACATGATCTTCAATTAGGGTTAATATTCGAAAGCGTTCATTTATTGGCCATAAAAACAGTACTACTCTCGTAGGTTTCCGATAACAGCCAATCGTAGGCGATACATGTGTACCCATGTCTGTTGATGTCACCGTTTATGGGAAGAGGATATCCACCATGGGACGGGAGATGACAACAGCAACGGTCTGATCTGTGGGCCCACCACATTCTGTTCTCACTTCACAAAAGACCGCGCGACCACCATGCCGTCTGAAGATTGGCCAAGTGAAGACCGCCGTGCAATCGTCGACCTTCTCAAGCCATGGAAGGATGGTATTTTCAGTGCCAGCATCGATTCCAAGTTGTCTACAACCACCACCACCACCGTCTTGATGAAACCAGTTCTTCCAAAGAAGGATATCTCCGCAGCCGAGAAGCGGCAGATGATGTGGGGTTTCCGACAAGCTGTGGAGCTCGTGAGCTTGGCCGTAGCAGCACATGGTCAGGCGATGCATGATGTCACAGAAGCACAGATCCTTGGATTTCTCTGTATCGATCCAGTCGATCGGCCGGCTCGTGGACGCCGTGCACTGGCAGTTCAGACGTGCGTGGATTGTAAAGTTCTTTGTGACCTTTCGATGGACCAAGATCTCGCATTGTGCTTTACGCAACAACCGCCAGCCACAGAGTTCCCATTGTTCCATGCTGCTCGTGACGAACTGCGATCACGGTTGGTCATCCACTTGGATCAATTCGATCGAGTCCAACCGATGGTTGTCCGCATCGATGTCCAGTATGCACCGCCGTTTCTTGGCGACAGACCGCTTGGGTTGGATACCATGATTTCGCGCCTCACGCGTTTTGCCCAAGACGCGCATGAGGTCAACCAAGATCCGCAGGCAACCAACGAGCGACTGCCGATTAAAGTGAACGTGCATTTGCACGTACGCGAGCCCAGCATCACGTCGCAGTTGGTGACCCAAATCGATCGACTCGCTCGGCTTGGTGTCTCCTTTGATTCGGAATTCGTCATGCTGAATCCAGACAACGTCACTTGCGATGAAGACGAACTCACCAGGCTGCTCGCTCTTGTCACCTCGGGATCCACCCAGTTCCATGCAAGTCTTGCCGTACGACTCTTGAGTAGCGCCACCACTGGCGACCAACACCGTGCAGTGCTTCGCGCGATGACCAAATTTCCGGACTTTGACTCGGATTGGATCGACGGCGGTACACCATGGCAGCCGTGGAAGCTCCTTTTGGAAGATCTATTCGACTTCGCATTGTCGCGCTCACTACGGCTGGTGACACTCTATGTATTGGGCCGTTCACGACCTGGTTTTGAGCCCATGGAGAACACACGATTGAACGATTTTGTGATGCAGTGGAAAGCAGCGAATCCGCACAAAAGGATTGGTGTCAAGCAGCTGGAAGTGTTTGGAGACGTCGATGGAGTGCTACCAGTGCTGGCTAAAGCACTGGATCATATCGAGTCCATTTCTCTCATCGCCACAGCCACCGATAAGATCCCAAGCAGCGTAGTGGCCAATATACCGACTCGATACCGTGGTTTGCAGTCCCTGCAGTTGACGAAGGCCCATGTTTCGACCATGGATATATTCGACGAGTCCACACTGCCAGCGTTATTATCCATCACATTGTACTCGGTGCTGTTGAACGATCTCGCGAGTTATACACGGTTTTTCCGTGGACTCCTGCCACAGCCCAATGGTCGTGTCAGGAAGCTGTTTAAAATCGAGTTTCGTTGCGACGACATGCGATTGGATGAAGATGAAATGGTGGTTGTGGACAAGGTGCTTGATGCGAACCGCGTGCTTCAGTGCATGCGATTGGACTACTACAAGAAGCTCACCAACCCATCGTATTTGCAAGTGCAGACGAGACTGCTACAGCATAATGGCGACATTGTATTTATGCCACCAAGTGAGCATGTGGCTGGCCAAGTCGCCGCGCAGAGAGTGGCATTTCTCAGTGTGATCGCCGCGGGCAACGACGTCACTCACGGCGCGCGTTCTCTCATGGATGCTCGGACTGTGCAGCAAATTTTCCAGTGGAGTGCACCACATGCGAGACGCCACGTGAGTCTCAATATTCATTCCTTCTTTTTGCAGGGGTTAAAAACAGATTGAGCTGTGAAATATATATATTTAGCACTAAAATCCAAATTTGTTGCTTTTGACTGTAAATACAGAACAGCTCCCGCTCAGGTCAACGCCGCCATGTTCAAGGCAAAGTTGGCGGTGAAGAGCACGGTGAACACGACTGCGATCGTGTAGCTCGCGTATCGATTGTATCCTCCAAACGCACGCAACTGCTGCGCATCCAGTTTTTGTTCTGGGATCACCAGCACGATCACCAGTGAAAGCGCATTGACCGCAAACATGACGATCGCACCAGTGAACACACGCGCCCGTGTATTGGCATCATCGACCATGACGTCATCCATCGAGACATGGAACGGTAGCCATTTGCCCATTTTTGCCGAGACCATGTGGGCAGTGACGCCGACCATCGTCTGCAGCGCAAACACCAAGCCCAGCGTGACTCCCTCGCGCCCATTGTCGGCGATCTCCGTGGATAAAACCACCGCGTAGAGCTTGATCCATGCACGGGGCATGTCGAGCAGCGAGAGCATGACCGTGTAGAACCAGTAGCCGCGAGAGACGTTGTACGTGATCATGGCGGTGTAGAACGTGTACAATACAATGTACGCCACAGATCCAACGCCCGCGACTCGACGCCATGACCAGTTGACCATGAATCGCATCCAAAACGCAAGCGCAAGGCAGTACCCAGAAAAGTCGGCGGCTGTCACGGCCGGCTGCTTGGCTGGTGTGATTTGGCACCACTTGGCGAGCGCTTCACGGGCGTTCCCATTGTACAAACCGATGAGAAAAAAATGGCCCACGAGAAAAAAAAGCGTTCGATTCACGACATTCTGGTGGCAAAACCGCCACAGTTCATGGACCCGGCGACGCACTGAAAAATGGACCGTGGTGCCTGCCACGGCCGGTTCGTCCAAGTACAGGACAAGAAACGGAACGGGTACCAAGCAAGCGATCGCGAGGATCAGCGCCGTGCTGCCAAGCGAAAGCGTGGACCGCACGTGGCCATGTTCATCAGGCAGCACAAACAGCGTTGCCACACCTTGTGCAAGCGCAGCGGTGAGGTAATACAGTACAAAGTACATGGCCTGCAGTTTGCCTCGGTCTTGAAGCGTCTCGCGCTGCGCAAACTCGACCGTCATCGACAACGAAGAAATGTACATGAGCTGCAGCATCAACGCCGTGAGGATGGTCAACGCCAACAGCACACCACCGTACTTTGTAACGCGCCCCACGATGGCGGTGTTGCTTGCCACAATTAGCTCCGTTGTGTCAACATCCAGCACCTCCCAACTTCTGGCAAGTGTGAAATCGATGGTGGCGACCATGAGCATGAGTACACACGCGAGTACCCATCCTAGGATCATGTAGGGCTTGCGACGGCGGCCTTCGATCGGACGACAGTCTGAGAGAAAGCCAATGAAAATCGCAAATGAGCCGGGCCACTCCAAGAGGTACTTGATCGAGGTCACAAAGGATTCATCTTGCACGCGAAGAAATTCGCCCAGCAATTGGCGAAACGCAAATTTGAGCAGCGTGAACGTGAACCCTGCGGCGAGTGCGTTGACGGCGAGACCGAGAAACGCTGTGCTGAATAGCTGCACGGGCATGAACTCGGGACGAAGGCTTCCAAAGGCTTCATAGTTGAAGAAAGACTCGCCAGCGACAAACCGCCGGTGGGAAGGCATCGCACTTGTCACACTGGCTGCCTGGGAGCGGTGGGTCTTGATGGTTCTATGGGACCGGACGGATCGAGCCGTTCGCGCTGTCGGCTGCCACGATGGGTCGTGTAGCTGCTGAGTCGGTTGGGCCGTCTGGAGCTGATGTTCATAGTAGAGAACGGTTCGCTGTGGGGGTGGTCGGGCCGATGGCGCCGTGCCGTCGATGTGAGCAGGACCCATTGGAAGTTCCTGGTTCTGTAGCTTGGAATGTACTTGCCTGAATGGGAAAAAAGTAGAAATGAACGGTGTTTCGACCATTGAGTGGTACTGTATCCGGACAAGCGCCCTGTTGGGGGGGGGGGGGGGGGGGGGGGT
>JAADWJ010000692.1:0-13379 GCA_023336165.1 Pythium monospermum | reverse complement strand
TGCCTTTTTTTTTTTTTTTGTCGGCGGCCCAGCAGAACCGACCTTGCTCGCGGACAAGTGGCGCCGGCTTCCGTCATCCGCCAGGCGCCGTCAGCCGACCAAGTTGAGTGGTCGTCGCCAACGTCCATCCGCGCGCGAAGCCGTCCAAGCAATTTGCATTCGTACTTGCGATCCAACGCCTCGTTCCCACTCGTCGGCGCAGCAGCGAGCCCTCGTCCTCGGAGGATCGGCGGAGGAAGCGGCAGTAGCAACGGCGGCGCCAGCCCACGCGAGCCACGCACACGAGCCGCACGCAAGACACGCAGCCAGTCCACGCGCTCCACACAGGTTTGTGGGAAGACGAATGGCGCGAGGAAAGACTCGCGGGCTAACAGTAATCGTGGGTGACCTGCATATGCAGACAAGTGCAAGCGGTGTCACCACCGACTCCGCTGCACCGCCGTCGGCGCTTGGAGCACTTGAAGATATCCAACAAATGGCGTTGGAAACCGTGGATTTCTTTATCCGCGCACTTGAAGACGTACGTGTGTGGACGTTAAGAAGCTTGCATGCAGGTTTTGCTTTCTGTACGCTAATTGTACTGTGCTCTCACATGTGTCCATATGACGGCAAACCAGCGACGGGGTGAACTGCGTGCGGAAGAGGAAAAAGACGCTCAGTCGTATGACGGCGATACAAACACGCGGCCAAGAGAGGTACGATTCTGCAGTTGCATTTTTTGCACTTGGCCCACTCTCTGTGCGGACCTGACCGGTCCGTTCTGCGATATGTGTTAGACTGAGTCGCACATGATGGCGCCTAGTCCGAGTCGCACGAGCGCCACTCCCGAAGGCGACGAACTCGTTTCTCATCATGATACACCTTCTGGTGCACCGGTACCATCGCAACACGGCCCACGAGGCATTACTCGCTCGCGTTCCTACGAAACGATCGTCCAATTGGAGCAAATCCTGGAAGGGCGCCATCAGCAACTGATGCAAGACGGAGTGCTGGACCCATCGGCGTCGCTGTCGCTTCATGGCATTTTACATTCGGATTTGACCGAAGAAATCCGGAAGCTGCAGCAATCCATTCGACGAGATGCCAGAGACCAACGGTAGAGTTTTTAATTCATTTTCCCACCATAAATTAGACAAACAAGCAACAATACATATTTCCAACCATAGACAACCACTTTTGTATACGTCACACTTGAAGGATCTAAGAATCTAAGAAGACACATAGTAGGTAGGTACGTAGCCTCCTCCCATCTAGTTGTCACTGGCGCCTTGGCTGTTGTCGGAGCCAGCGATGTCATCGTCTTTGTCATTATCGCTGTTTGGTACGTCGAAGGCGATCTTGTTGGCCAGGCGCTTGCGCTTGACGGCCTCTTCGTCGACGACGTCAAATGCGATTTTGTTGATCAAACGCTTGGACGGCGCGTCAGCTGCGATCTTGTTCGCGCTTGCTGTGCCATTCGCAGGGGCGTCGGCGTCCTTGCCGGTGCTGGCATCCGGTTTGACTCTGCATGCGGCGTCCGTGACGCCATGGAGCGCCAAAGCAAGAACTGCCATGAGCAGCACGACAAGTTGCAGCGTGCGGTTCATTTTGGCTTTTGTTGGTTTTCGATTGTATCGATAGTGGATGGATAGAGAGACTGATTCTGTGGGGTGCTTCGTGGAGAGAAGAACGTATTATGGTACTGGCGCTGTATAGGGCAGGACACCAAATGGAGAGCTCTTTTCGTTTGCAGCAGTCACAAAGTCAGTGTCGTGTGCGTTGTCCGATAAAACTGCGCGTCGTGATATCCACAAATGGTAGAGACAATGAGGCATGAGAAACTGTGTATTTTGGATCAAGGCCCATGTCTGGTGGATGCGAATCGCGACGCCAGATGCTTTGGTGTCTTCCGTCGCTATGGCGATGGATCAAAAGCGCCGCTCAGCATCTGGAAGTCTGGCTCGCTCGTAAGGCTTTTACCGCAACTGTCGACTTGTCCTCTCCATGCTGACTCCTTGCGAATCAGAAGTCACAGGAGACGTCGTGGGTTCTACCGCCGGAATCAAAACACGGTCGATCAGGTGCACATTGGAACGGTCGCTGGTGTTAAAGTGGGTATCCAGCTCGGGATTTTCAAAATCCATGCGGAGCATGTTACCCACTTTTGTGACTTTTGGTTGCCAATAACTGGGGCGCTTCCACTTGTGGGATGGCAACTTGTTCTCATGTTTCATGTGTGACCCTCCACTCCAATTGGGATCGCTTCACAGACAGCAGCACATGCATGTGTGAGCACGCACCAACAGCCACACAAGAAGGATAGGGACGTTGAGTACATACCGACTCCACTTGCTTGGCATCTTGTCGATGCCAAAGGCAAACACTTCCAAGTCGCCGTTCTTGTGGAAATGGAGGCGCAAAAAGTTTTTGTAACTGGCGATCCGCAGCGCCGAAAACGCTTCGTTGTAGTGGCGACCGAAGACGTTGAGCGCCACGTAGAGGTACGCGCCAAACACGACGCCGACCACGGGCGTGGCGAGCACGAAAAAGTACGGGAACAAGCTGAAGTAGTACTGCCACAGCTCAGCGCGCGTGAGGCCGCCCACGCCAAGCTCATTCGAACAGATCTACACAGTAGGTAGAGCGGTCAAAATGATTGAGACAATCACCAGCATCCTGTGCACAACAGCACACCAGAGAGTGCGTCTTTCTCACCTTGACACGATGAATGGCGACCATCTCGGGCACTGTATGGGAGAGGAAAGCATGATTAGTTAGTTGTGGCAACCAATGGCGTCAGGGTCAATGGGCCACGGTACCGTCAAAAATGGTCATGCAAAACTGCATAAAGCTGCCAAAGAGCTGCCCAAAGTGGAGCACATCCAGTCCGTCCATACGCTGTGGAAACGCTGGGACCGACGAACTGAAGTACCGGTACAGCGAGTGGTCGCCTTCGTGGCCCAGCGAGCCACGCTCGATGGCAATCTCAAAGATGCATTCAAACACCAGCAGGATGCTCGAGGCCGCGACGCAATGGAAAAAGGCGACGACGACGCCCGTGAGACACTTTTTCCACAGCTTGACACAGTCGGCAAATGCGATGAGTACGACCACCATGACCGCGCTCGTGGTGATCGACACGTAGGACGACGTGAGCATCTCGGAAAGCACTTGCTGGATATGGGACGTGAAGACCAGCACCACGTCGAGCCACGTCGCGGCCGAGTAGATTTCACGCACGTCGCACCGTGGGAACATGGAGATGACCAAGAGGAAGTACTATCACAACAACAACGAGAGGTGCCGGTCAGCCAGGAAGGAACCAGGGACACACACAATCAGAGATCCATAGACACGTACGTACCCCAAAGCCACCGACGACGTCGAAGCGCCAGTTGATGCGACGAAAGCCAAAGACGTTGAGCAAGGCGTACCGCTTGCTGACGTGGACAGGCGGGTAGCACGCGCGCTGCTTGTACGGCGCGTCGTTGTAGCGTACCGAGTCCATGCGAGGCGCGTGCGTTGGGTGCAAGAATGCGCCGCCGCCGCCAGCGACGATCAAGTGGTGGGCGGCCGAAGTATTGGTTTTCGGCACTCGCTCGTCCATGGAACGGCCGCGCGAGAGCTTGCCTGGGCGAGACGGCGAGCGCATAATGTCCGCGGCAGTCGAAGAGGATGACGACGATGGCAAGGGCGAGCGCGGCTGGCTTTCATCCGCGTACATGTGCGGGAAGTGCTTTCTGGTGGGAGAGAGTGCTCTTTGGGACAACAGAGATTGCAGCGAAGGGCGGCGACGCGGTGGCGGTGGCGGTGACGTAGAGGTGGTGGTCGTGGTGGCTTTGTTCACGGCTGGTACAGCAGGTGGAGGTGGTGATGCTGGAGCCGCCGAGTCGTTGCTGGCTGGCGGTCCATTTGCTGATGCAAGTCCTTTCCGCGAGTGGCGCGTGTAGTTGTGGATATCACCGGCCAAGCGAAGCACGACCCGCCCGTGGAGGACGTGGTCGATCAGATACGACAGCTTCTCTTCTGTCTTCTCCTCTGGTTCTTCATACGAATTCAAAATCCACCGTGGCTCGTGGGTCACGACGATCACGCGGTCGTTTGGCCCCATATATTTCCGTGTGAGCCGCTCAAACAGCGTAAACTGTTCCGTGTTGATATCGTTTTCAAGCGCGAGATCGACGCCAAAGAGCCACCAGTTGTGCGGAAGCTTGAGGCAGAAATGGCTCGTCTTTTGGGGAAGCAACCAGCCGCCCAGCCAATCGCGTTGTGAAATGAACCGCGTGAATGTGTTCAGTCCATCGAACCAGTCGTGGTTGCCTGGGATCGCAAACGCCGTCGGTCCATCGTAGTCCGCGAGCGACTTGAACCCACGTGGCAGCGTTGGTTTACTGGTCGAAATCGCACGCGGGTCATAGTCTTCTGGTGGCTTCATGGCGTACTCAAAGCACCGCCATAGCCGCTTCTCGTAGCTCTCTGGGTCGGGATGCGGGTACGCCAAGTCGCCACCGATCACAAGCGTCTCGCCACGCGGGAAAGTGCGTTGCGTCATTTTCTTGTTGCGTGGCTTGCGGGGTTTTTTCTTGGAGGAATTCTTCGTGGTCGTCGTCGTCGTGTCGCTCTCAGGTGGTTCGAGTAAATCGATGGGGCAGTCCACGGTGATCTCCGGTTGCGCGAGCAGCCGCGCGACGTGGTAGCTGCTGTTGAAGCCGTCGCCGCAATCCGCCATGAAATCGAGCCACACGTCGTCTCGCGTGGCCAAGTGGTCGTACAGGTAGTCTTCGTCGCGTGGGAAAAGCGCACGCTGCAACGAGCGATGGTCAAAGCGGCCAAGAAACACTTTGAGCGAGATGAGCAGCTGAAACGCCGTGTCAAAGAGAAACATCGAGTACCACGGCACCATGGGCAAGCGGTGCTCCACGGGGAGCTTCTCGTGGCGGTACTCTTCGCCATCGGACTCTTCGCCATCGCTGCGCTCCGAGAGCCAGTGGAACGAAATCATTTGGACACCGCTGATGCGCTCGAGGAAAAAGTTGGTGATGGTGAGAACCATGCCGACCAGCCAAATCACCACGGCACCTCGGTAGCTGGTTGATGTGCATGAGAGTATGATAGAAGCGTCATGATCTACTGTAGACGAGTCATAGTCCAGAAAAGAAAGGTAGTGTGGGTTTCGTACCTTGCCGGGACGAAGAGAGTACTGGAAGATACAAAGAGCTGCTCGCACGCGTGGCGGTTGTAAGTCAGTGAGTCGCCTTCGCTCTACGCCAGCAAGTCAGAGGTGAGTATGTGTTGTGTAGACGGAGTCTTAGGCGGTAAACAGTTTTGCGCTTACTCTCTGGTCACAATGCATGATGAGCGCCACACAAGCGACGCTGATGGCCGCGCTGTTGCGAATCACATTCGCAAACGACCGAAGAAGCCTGTCGCAAACAAATCGCAAGTTGTTAGAGTCGCGTCAAAAAAAACAATCCATGATTGTCACACACGCCGTACGTCACATTGCTTGATCGCCACGCGATGCCGAGACAAAACGTTGCGCGCGGGATCAGTGACGCCATGAGCACTTCCAGCAGAATGAGAATGGCGAAACTGGCCGAGAAAAACGGGAACAACAGCGTGATCTACAGCAGCCACAACGAGTTGGTCGTGCTGGAGCAAGCAGTCTTGCGTCCCTGCTCCATATAGAACACGTACAGGCTGTTTGATGGTGGATTCCAGCAGACCAATGTGTTGCATTGGCGTATGCAACGCCGCTGCAGTGAACAGCCAGCCATAGAGCCCCATGGAGAGGTACACGTAGGGCGTCCATGTCGTCAACAGCTCTGGGTTGCCGACAAATGGACTCGTAAAGAAGTAGAACGAGACGTAGATGGCGCCATAAAGAGCGAACCAGACCTAATATAGCGCAGTGCAGCGCATCCATACAGTCAGTCAATATGCAAGGGGTGACTCCGACAGCACTGTATTATACCAGCTGATCGTTTTCATCGCCATCAACTCCAACGTCGATCTTGGTCATCTTTTTTTGTGTTTCACAGAAAACGATGAGGTGCGTCAGACCAAGAAATAGAACGAATTAAGACCAATGAAACGTTGCCAAATGAATTTATTCAACCAATCGTTGAGTCGCACATATCTCTTCAACCTTTGGCTCTTTTTACTGGACTGTGGATCACACCACTTTATTGGCAAGTTGGGCCGCCATCTTTGCTGCTGGACGCGCAAAGTTCATGGTGTGCATGGTCCAGAGCGACGACGCCATCACGATCATGGCGCCGCTTTGGTGCGCGATCGCTAGTGGGATCGGCACGTAGTTGAGCAAGGTCGTGATGCCCAGTGCGACCTGGCTGCTGACCGCAAACATAGTCAGGTTGAGCGAGTTGCGTGTCTGTTGCGGCAACTGGTTCCACACGTGCGCGCGGCGGGCCAGCGCGTAGCAGCCCGTGTAACCCGTGATGGTGGTGATCGCCAGAAGCCGGTGGTCAAGTTGCACGAGAGGCACGTTCTCGAAAAAGTTGCGGTAGGCAGGCTGTGAACGGCAGGCAGTCAGATGATCGCACAGTGAGTAACCCACAAGAGAAGACAGCAAAATACGCTGTGCTTATCTCACCTCCAGCTCAAAGAGTCCGTCTGGGATCCAATCGTCGCCCATCTTTGGGAACGTGTTGTACGCGAAGCCCGCATCCGTGCCCGCCACAAACGCGCCGGAAAGGATCGTGAAGCCCAGCACGGACGCGAAACGGTGGAAGTACTTGCGGATCCGCGCCGTTTCATGGATCACATCCGCCGAGATCATATCGCGGACAAGAAGAGCGCGCGACGGAGGGCTCAAGATGGAGAAGCTTGTCCATAAAAGCACACCAAGGGTTGTGAACGCAAAACCCAGCTGCAGACAAATATAACAAAATGAGCACAACACAACTTTTATGCCGTGGGGAACAGTTGATTGGGTTTACGTACATGGGTCGCCAATCGGTATGGGCTGACACGAACTTCGTTTCGCTTCTCAAGTTGCTCCTTCCCGTGTTGTTCCAAACCGCTGCGCACCATCCACCAGCCAATGCCACCCTGCGCGGCCCCCAGACTGAAGAGGAATCCAAATCGGCCGTAGAGTTCCTTCGGCAGGCGCTTGCGCAGCATAAAGTAGGTCAGTGGCAGCACGTACGCGAGGCCGACAGTACGGCCCAGCATGCGGTGGCCATACTCCCATGCGAAAATGCCCTTGAACTCGGACAGCGTCATGCTCTTGCGCTGCTGGTACTCTGGAAACTGCTTGTACTTTTCAAACTCGGCCATCCACTCTTCGTGGTTCATAGGAGGCAGACTGCCATGTGGCTTCCATTCGACCATTGAGAGACCCGAGCGCGTCAACCGCGTCGCACCGCCGACTGCGATCATCGTTCCGACAAGGCCCGCGCAGCCGAGGAGCCAGTACGCGACCGGGCGGTTAGCAGCGGCATTTTCAATCGTCGCGACCGATGCCGCCAAGTGCTGTATAGTGGAGACAAAGCATAAAGCATAAAGAATAAAAGCGCGTTTAGATACTACTACGAATGGCCGGTTTGTTTGTTGTTGTCGTCACACGTACGCGGTTCTTGGTCGAATACACGACTGGCGTCTTTGCGGTTTTGCCGCTCGTCGTGAAGGCATTGCGAAGCAAGTTGCTTGTGGACGCCGAGGGCTTTGCGCTTGCACCGATAGGACGCACAAGTGTTTGGTAGCGCGTCTGTTTGCAAAGGTAACAGTCGTCAGTATCAACATACAAATGCGAGTGATATTCCCATTGAACGGATCCTAAAGCAAAACATACAGTCGAGCCAATGGTGCTCGTGCCAACCACGCGCACGCCGTGGTGGCTCAATCGGGCTGCATGGGACAGCATCGTGTACAGTGTCGCTGCAGTAGAGTGGTGTGTGTGTACCAAACTTCGACTGTGACTTTCGCCAATCCCTACCAATGGCAGCCGTCACTCGCGCAGCAAAAACACGAACTCTTGCGGCTTTCACGTCGCAAGTCGCCGTCGCCGTCGTGGCCCACTTGGCTTGGCCCATCAAAACCACCACCGCAAAAAAAGCAACCTAACAAAAATTGGATTCGGGACATTCGGGATTGCATTTTAACGTATAAGAGTACATTGATCTTTCACACGTCACAGATCTCGATCCTCATCGAAATTGTCCTCTTTAGCTTGGAGCCGACGAGCGCGATGTTGATGGTGCATTCGGTGTGCGAGGGAGCGCATGTAGCGAAGCGGACTGCCGCGCGAGAGAAAGCCCACGTGGAGAATCATTCGGTCATCGTTCAGTCCCTGCTCTTCCCTCAATGCGGCTGAAGCTTCGTTCAGCATGGCACGTTCATCGTCTTCAATATCCTCTTCTGCTGGATTGAGCGTGCGATGAAGAAAACTACGTAACCATGCACAGACAACGCATAAGTATGTAAAAGCTCAACAGAGCAGTCGCCATCGAAAGAGGAACACTCACTCGGGCAGGTCTCTCGCGCGCAGCAAGCCGTCGTCATGACCGCGATCTCGTACGACCCATTCGTACGCCCACTCAACGAGAACGCCGAGAGTCTGGTCATCTGCGTACTCGATTCTGAAGGCTAGCAGTTCGAGTTCTTCCAGTCCAGGCGGGATATTCGGGTCGACAACGGGGGCCCCGGCATCTGCGAGTAATCGATCTGATTCTTTGTTTGTGGTGGCGCTGGGATCTGATGGACTGGCACTCTCAGTCTGAGGATCGCAGCACGAATCAATACAACCATGCGGCACTGCATTATGTGGGCGTCAACTACTCAGAGAATGTTGTCTTGTTCGTACCAGCCGTCGGGAGTAAGCTTCAAACGCTTCAAACTCGTCCAGGTCATCATCCATGTCCATCGCCAACACCACAGACTATGTTTTTTGGAGGGACATGATCATTTCAGTCAGTACTAGCTTCCTATCGCGATCCACACGACTGCGCATGTACTGTAAACAGACCTGGAGTAACGCCATGAATACGAGCAGCGCCGCCCATATCCATGCTAAACGTGCCATGTCGGCAACTCTTTGTTGTGAAGATCCTGAGCTCGCTTCAACGTGTCGTACTGAATATATCCTTCTAAGTACGACCGAATCCATGGAATCTTTGGCGCGTTTTAAGCGTCCATGGGCAGAATCAGTCTTTATCAGGGAGTGAAAGAGTGGGCGCGGCGGCTGTTCGCGTGAGAAGAAAAGCGGAGCGAAGAAGTCGCCTGGCACCATTGAATAGACAATGTCAAGCGAGACGAGTCCACTGCTAAGCGGCTCGAATGGCCGTGCCGAGCCAGTCAACGGCAGCTACTACGACACGCGCAGCGACGACGACCACAGCCAGCGGTCGTCCACTGCCAATAATGGCTATAACGGCGCTACAAACGGCCAGCGCACGACGACGAACGATGCGCGCTTCTACTTGGGCCACGACAAACGCTCGCTGTTCGAGACGCCAACCAGTGGACTGAGTTCGGTGGAGGCATCGCGGCGGCTCAAGACGTTTGGTGCGAACGATTACGAGGCTGTCGAACTGCCAACGGGAGCACTGTTGCTCAGCCACTTGTGCCGACCGAAAGCCGCGCTCGTGTGGGTCGCCATGGTATTAGAACTGGCTCAAAGCCACTGGGCGAGCGCAGCCGTGTTGCTGTTTTTCCAAGTTGTCACCTCTTCGGTTGGCTGGTTCCAACAAGTCAAGATGAAGAGCTCGCTGGCGGCGCTTCGAGGCGTGGTGAAGGCGGAGGCGATCGTCGTGCGCGACGGAGTGCACCAAACGATCAACGCGTCGCTTCTTGTACCAGGGGATCGACTGACATTGTCGGCGGGTGGTGTGGTCCCAGCGGATTGTGCGCTTTGCGAGGGCACTTACTTCGTGGTCAACCAGGCGTTGCTCACGGGAGAGTCTCTGCCTGTTTCACTCTCATGCAGAGACAGCGCTAAGATGGGGTCAACCATTGTCGTCGGAGAAGGAGACGTTGTCGTCATCGCGACTGGCCAGCAGACATTTCTCGCCAAGACCCACTCCTCCAACGATCCACTGGCCGATGGCAGCAAAGTCGCCCAGTTTGAGAAGCTCGCTGTGCGGATCACACTGTCGCTCCTTTGTGTAGTCACTGCTGCTGTCGCCGTGTGTCTCAGTGCGTTCTTGTTCAACCGTGAACGTGCTCTGCGTGTTGTTTCGTACGCCGTTGTGTTCACTGTGGTCGCGGTGCCGTTGTCGCTGTCGGCCGTGTGTAAACTTGTCGTCGCCATGGGGTCGAGTCGCCTGCTTGACGACAAGATCTTGTTGACGCGGCTCGACTCTGTAGAGAAACTCGCACGCATGGATGTGCTGTGCTGTGACAAGACCGGAACACTGACTCGAAACAAGTTGGAGCTGCAAGACGATCTGCCCATTTTTGACCCGAGTGCGACTCGTGAAGATGTCCTTGTGAGCGCGGCACTCGCTGCCAAGTGGAAAGAGCCTCCGCGCGACGCGGTCGATACGCTCGTGCTGAATGCAATTGACTTGAGACCGCTGGACCATTACGCGCTGCTGCAGCACTCGCCGTTTGAATCCACCTCCAAGCGCGCCGAGTCCATCGTGCGAGACCCCATGAGGCGCATCTTCAAAGTGGCCAAAGGATCCCCCGAGTCGCTTCTCGCGCTGGCACATAACGCCGACGATGTGCGCGACGCTGTCGAAGCCAAAGTCATGGATCTCGCTCGACGAGGCATCAGCTCCTTGGCGGTCGCACGAACGGAAGAAGAAAGCGGCGCGTGGGTCTTTCTTGGTATCATCACGTACTTGGACCCACCACGCCATGATTCCAAGCGGATGATTGAAAAATCTCATGCCTGTGGGGTCTCTGTGAAGATGGTCACTGGCGACCAAGCCGCGATCGCCGTGGAAGCGTGTCGTCAACTGGGGATGGGCATGACCGTCCTTGATGCTTCCATTTTCCCGCGCCACGGTGTCGAAACACAAGCGAATGCCAGCCGCATCATTGAGGCCGCCGATGGGTACGCGCATATGTTGCCCGACGACAAGTCGTGGGTTGTCGAACAGCTTCGTCACCATGGCTGGTCGTGCGGCGTCACTGGCGCGTGCGTCACGGACGTCGCCGCCATGCAAGCCGCATCAGCCGCGATCGCCGTGGAGGGTGCCACGGATGCGGCACGGCGCGCAGCTGATGTCGTGCTCGGCAAGCCTGGGCTGTCGATCATTGTCAGTGGTGTGATGGCGGCGCGGGGGATCGTCCAGCGCGTGAGCAACTACGTGCTTTTCCAGATGGTGACGACTTTCCACTTGGTCGCGTGGCTGGTGGTCGCGACTCTTTTGTTTCGCATGGATGGTTGCCATTTCAACCATTTCGTGGTCAAAGGAGCTGCCTGTGTGATTGAGTCAGACGACCTCGTAAACGACGACCACGACCACAGAGAGCGGGTCGGAGCGTTCTTCCAACTACCCATCGAGGCTCTTGCCATCATCGGTTTCATTCGCGAACTCACATCGGTCGCTTTGTTGCACGACGTGGCCATGGAGTTGACGCAGCCACAGCGATGGAACTCGACAAGGCTGGTGGTCGTCGCCGTTGTCACGGGGCTTGTCGCGGCGACCAGTTCGTTGGTGTTGTCGTTTTGGGCGTTGGACTCATGGAACAACCAAGGGGTCCTTTCAGCGTACGGTGTCGGTTCTCTGTCCATGGGGCAAATCGCCAGTGTCGTTTTCCTTCAAGTCACACTCGCGTCTATCGCGTCGATCGTTGTGTGTAGAGGCCCATCTAGCCATTTGTTTTCAACGCGTCCAGCGCCAATGCTGGTCGTCGTGGTCGCCGTGAATGCGATCCTAGCAACGGCCATGGCGCTTTTCTCACCCTTTGTGGGAATGGAGGCCATCTCTTTCAAGCTTGTGCTCTTTGTGTGGGTCTACACTGTGTTGTGGCTCTTCGTTCAAAGTGCGATCAGTGTGTTGATCTCGGTCGCGATGGACGAGCTCTTCCGGATGGGTGTGCTTGATGGTGGTGCAGCAGTCGCGCGCCACGCTCGCCATGAATCGCAGCGGTTGAATCGGATCCGGCTTGGCTTGTCATTTTGGAGTGATGAGTCGACCGTCCATGACTCGTTTGTAGTCGGCCGAGCCGTGCGATCGACGCCACGCGGAGCCGCCGTATCAACGTTGACCAAGAAGTGACACACAGAACTTGGTCAAATCAACCGATAGATGGGTAAGTCCACGAAAGTGTCAGCAACAGGTATTGATACGTATATCCTACGAATAGATATGGCTGCGTTATGGAGAATCCCGCTATCGGCAGGATTCAGTGACAGTGCGGAAAGTATGGTACACTAGTTGCGGCAATTAGTGTGGCTCACACTAATTCTGAATGTTTGATTCTGATCCTGGCGATGTATATAGTGTGGCCCACACTAATTCGGTGACAACAATATTTGGGGTACACTCGTATACAGTAATAGTTTGCTGTCACATCGAGTGGTTCGGCATGTGACATCAATCTCAATGCGGATCCACAAAGCCAACTCGATGCAAGAACTCTTCCACGTCCAAGCGCTGCAAGGTCAAGAATCCGCCGCTCGTGCCGACGTTGGTGCTGCTGGTGTATCGTCCAATGCAGACAGTGGGAGTGATCGACGGTCGGTGAGTGTGGCCCAACACGTACCTGCACCTAAAATTGTGGAGATCCTACCACCAGGGAAGAGACAATTGCAACACGCCAGTACGCTTGCTGATCGACACGACATCGTCAACTGGATGAAGTTGGACGTCGTAACAACTGGGAAGAAGAACATCGCATCTCGTACGGTTCATGAATTTCCAGATAATTTTTGCGGTGCTGAGAAGGCAAATTTGATTCGTTGGTGGAAGAGCCGAGACACCACCATTGCCAATTTGTCCAACAAGCGTCGTTCCGTCGGAGCAACCAAGGCTGTGAGCAGCGTGCGTCAATCTGGATCCCGTCAACGCGTCCAGAAAAAAGCGATGCCTGGTCGCGGGCGTGAACGGGAGGAGTGGGTTAAATGGCTGCATGGAGCTCTTGTGAAAGAATTCGACCGCCTTCAAAAAGCTGGTCTCAAGTTCAATCCTCACCTGCTCGGTGTCATTGCAAAGGATATTTTATCGAACTCTGAGGGGAGTTTTCACGCAGACTTTCGCGATCCAAGGAGCGGGAAGCGTCTCCATGACTGCATTACAGCGGTGGGTCCAATCGAATTCAACCAAATTGTGACTAGAGCCCAGGCAGGGAAGCTTATGACCAGTCCAGCGAAACATCTTTTGATTGAGAAGCGCGTTGCCTCCTATCTTGGACAAGTCGCGCGCGAGTTCCAAGCCGGGACGCTTGACGAAGAGTTCGTGGACAATTTGGACGAACGCACGCCGATA
>JAADWJ010000691.1:0-13386 GCA_023336165.1 Pythium monospermum | reverse complement strand
GATTCATTCGTGATAGTATAGGAATCTCATCCAATCAGGATGATAGGACGAGCAAGGATTCCACGAGAGTTCTTGTGGATGTGAGCTTAGACGTAGACAGCATGCAGTTCGTGCATGCTGCCGAACTAAAACTCAATCAATCACTTTGCAATTTGCATCATCGTGCACACTTGCTTCCAGCCTTCTTTTCTCGCCTCGCCTCGCCTCGCCTCGTAGCGCTCTTAACAACACCAGTGACTAAAAGTTGTCGTCTTTGGGGTTTGAGGCAAACGGGCAGTTTAGAGGAGGGCCTGACCAATATTTAGGGTGGCGGAAAGAAGAAGAAAAAAAAGTGTCGTCTTGGCTGATGTAGTCAGTCGTACACGATCTCGATGCACTCAATGCCGTCCTCTGCTCATTGGTTGGATGACCCAACAAACTCCGCGGCACTCGTCATCTACAGGCCATTACCACTACTCTTTCACGACGCGTCCAGAGACGCATAAAGTCATTCTCCCACGTTCTCGTGATACTCGCCCTACCGGATCCTACAAAAAAAGGCCTGGACACCCTGGAAAGCATCTACAGGCACACAAACGATAGTCCAATGGGTGCGATACAAAACCGAAAATACAACGTGATGTAGGTCTGTCTTCTAAAGCACACGACGAAGTTTTTAGGCGAAAGCGATGCCCGTCTTGGAGTAGATCAAATCAATATATATACATGCCTTCAAAGTCTGTTGCCATCAGGCAGTGCAAGCAGAATGGAGTCGAGCTGTCGCACAAAGATGTTTGGTGAAGGATGTTCTCTTTATCTGGCGTGCATCCTCTGTGGGAAGGCAAACTCAGTGCCGAGAGCGCAAATGCTGAACATCGACCGCACCATCGAGTAATTGTAACTTGTTGAATCGAGACCCATCAAACCGTCCATCGCCTCAACTTTGTGGTCAGGCAAATCGGTACGGTATGACATCGCGGACTGATACAGAGTGTGTAGCTGCGCTATTGAGTAGCAATCCCCGCGATCCTTTAAGCTTTCTTCATGGTCACTGCAAGCTGTTCGTTTGCACTGAACCAACGTCATACAGTTCATCTTGGCTGACTGCGATCGTATGCCATCATGTGCTCCAACAATTTCGGGGGATCGCGAAATAAGGAAAGAAACCCCTTTTGTCGTCCCCGTACATGTTTTACGGTGGACGATGATCGCATGCACATCCACAGCTCCTCCAAGAGTTATGGATACGACTCCCGATGCTGGTACACGAGCGCTACGTTTGGTGTTGCTTTCACGGTAGATACAAACGCGTCAACTGCAACAGGGTAGTTCGATTTGTTCTTGAGAAGTGCCAAGTAATTTGATTTGCTTCACCACTCGGCGCGATACCACCGACCAGCCATTGGCTTTGCTGGTCTCCACAAATTCGTTAACGATTGCGTCGTTGACATCTTCATGAGAGCCAAGAACGTGGCTTCCTCTCACGTGTTGAGAACTGTTGAGGCGGGCTACATGCGGAAGTCACACACAGAGCACTGGGCACGGACAGCAGTTGAAACGGTCCGTGTTCGATCCTGGCCAACTGGATACTGACCCAGTAGCTGTGCAGTCAGTCGCGCATGAGACCAGAACGTAGGGCTGCATGCAATCCAGCTCTGCGACAGGATGAAGAACGCCAACAATATCCGGTGATGTTCGACGTATCTGCAACTACGCTGGCAATGTCCACAATGCTTGCGATTACTGCAGCAGTCGGTGATGGCACCACAGACGCGATCGCCTCTTGAGCTGCAACTGCAGCTTGCTCTGCACGATTCAAATCCAAGTCGCACAGTGTTTGATCGATTTCTGTGCCACCGGTTTCGTCATAATCATCCGCAAAGATGCTGCCATCATGGATGCATGCCTCTGTGACAAGCGCACTCACCCACTCCGACGACACTTTTCCATTGTCGACTCACTTTGACGAGTCTTCTTCCTTGTTTTCATCATACTCGTCTCTTTCATACCCATCTTGAACTTCGACCGCAGCATCAAGCGCGTTTTCGACTGACTCATCAACTACGCTGTAACAAAGCGAATATGTGAAGGTTTATAATAGTTCAGATCTATAGATTGGTAACTTAATACACCTCATCATCATCATCAACTAACTACGCTGTATCATCCGCACACTCAGCACGCACAATGTTTCGTTTTTGCAATGATTGAAGATGCGACCACCAGGTGTGGTTCACGGCGATAAAGGCTCACATGGGCGATGTCGGCCGTGCGAACCTGATGCTGGAGCGACCCACCGCGTGATCTGCTGCTATCTCCACAATGTCGGCAAATGCAGTGCAAGAGCCCGGTCCGCAATGACTGTATCAGCACGACATTGGTGTTGAGAGAGGACAACACCGACCATCCGCTATTATTGAGTGCTTCCACCGGATAGAGAGGCGGCCCGAGCACATTGCACACGTGGTAGACCAAATGGGGACACGGAAGAGCGGCCGTGACGTCGAATCCATCGTGTCCATTCGCTACACGATGCTCCTGTCGAGCACATTGTGATGGTGTACCGACCAGTGTCCAAAAAAACTGGGACGCCATATACTCGTCGCCATGGGCGACATACGTTGTCCACTCAGTCGAAACAACCTTGAAGCAATAGTCACTACCACCCTCGTGCTGCGCTGGCCGCATAAAAGGATGACAGTGCAAAGGCATCGCTAGTTGAATTACGACCTCTGATATCAATTTCAGCTCGCGCCAGTTTGATGCGCGAATGTCGCCTCGAACCACAAATCAATCCTGAGCAGCATTTTCTTGCGTTATCAGTGATTGCTGGTTCTATTGGTGGCAGTAAACATATATTCGCGCTCGCTGCCACTCCACATACCGCGACATGAATACCAACGGGACTGCATGTACACCAGGAGCTCTGGGGACGCTTCGTGAAGCAACTCGAGTAGCAGACGTTCAGAGTCGAAAGCAGCAACCGTTAGCTCGCAACCAAGTGCGCTTTAGCAATTGACGTCATTGATAACTATCACAATTCCAGTAGAACTTGCTGTAATCGCACCACCTTCCATGTTATGGTCGACTGTACACATCTATCAAGTATATAAAGCACTACCCCTATTCACATTGCGCGCTTTGCCGCGCTGAGAGCCGCCACAACCATCTCTCTTGGACTTCACGTGTTGGAGCTTGGCTTGCAGCCGTGCCTCACATCTGTGGCTCTTGCGCATCGTCATCGTCCATGGTAATCTCCACGGCCAATTTCAATCGATACCGGTAATTGGATAAGAGCATCTCCACCAGTCACTGAAAAGGAACCCCGTAAAAATTGAAAGCTACAAATGTGTATAAGGTATAACAGGTCGTACTTTGGCGGGCACCTGGAAAATTGGCTTTCACACGAAATACAAGCACCAATTCGGAGGGATCACGGCAAATGTTGCCACATATGGCGGGAAAATGGCTTTTCTTTGTCACACACTGTATACGTTGGAAAGCGAACCTGCCGGAATTTATCTTCCGAATGTAAATTACGGATTTACCGGGTTGCTTTTCAGTGACCAGTGGAGATGCTCTTACAAAGGGAAGCTACTGTACTGTACTGCTATCGAGCAAGCTACACCTCGTGCCGGTGTCGGGTGGGCCACTCGCAGGTCTACCGCCGTTCAACCGGTCAAATACCGATTCATTTCTCGTCCAGTCCAATGGCTTGTACACCCACGTGGTCTTGTTGCCGTTGCTTGGCAAAAGTGCCGTGATACTTGATGCCGTACACCACAAGTCCGAGCTTAAGACCCCATGACGCCTGGGGCCACGGATCTTCCGACGGGACCACAAACTTGGTAGGGATTTGGGTATCTCCGAACTGCTGGAAGTACATTTCAAGAGCTGGAAGAACCAAATTTGTCCACTTGTTGTCTGATGAGTTCCACACGAATCCGATGGCGTCCAAGCGATCGCCATCCTTGGCGACTTGATCGGCGTAGTAGTCTTTGGATCGAATACAACTCACGGCAGCTCCAAGCTTGTCGCCCCACGCTTCTTCTGGCCAAGGCTGCTCGCTGGGCACCACAAACTCCTTGCCCACATCGCAGTGGCCGTACACCTGCTTGAACACTTCAAGCGATGGCAAGATCCGTTCGTTCCACATGTACTGGGGCATGCTGTGTTGGAAGCCCAGGGACTTAAGAGAATCCGCATCAGCATCCACTTGTCTGGCGTACTGATTTTGTGATCGGATATCCCTTACAACGCTACCCAACTTCATTCCCCATGCTGCAGGTGGCCATGGAGCGTGACTTGGGACGATAAACAACTGTGGAATGCGACAATGCCCACCGTTTTCGCTTGCGAAGACCTTGAAGGACGGCATGATTCGTGTGTTCCACTGAGTTTGCCTGAAGTTGAACGAAAAACCGAGTCGCTCAAGATCCACGAGTTGCTGTGGCGCGTACTTGCTTATCTGATGGCGGATCATACTCACACGACCACCAAGCGGAAAGCCCCACGTTGTCTCTGGCCACGAGGAGTCTCCATGTGGCACCACAAAGTTTTGGTGGACCATCGCATGCCCTTTCAACTTGTGAAACGTCTCCAGCGCTGGCAGAGTTTGATGGTTCCATATAAACATGCGCCAGTCTTTCGCTGCTTCTTCCACTGGGAACCCCATCGCACGCAACCCAGAGACAACTCCTGAATGGTTCTGTCGATGGCTGACATTCACCATGAGCTTTTTCAGCACCTGACCAATCTTCAATTCTTCAGCGACCACGTCTTCGGGCCAATCGATCTCACTTGAATCTTGCACGCGGCCATAGACACGTGCGTGAATATCCTTCCTGACAGCGGCGTCCGTGGGATTTTCAGGCGCAGACACACAGCGCAAGTTCAAAGGCACAATGAAATGGCCTGCTGTCTCGTGAAACACCTTGAGCGCTGACGGCAACAGCGCAAATTCACGTGGTTCTTTCTCGCGGACTTGCTTTGCCTTTGCCGCGAAAAATCGTTTCCTCTGCGCATCAGTGAACACGCGCTGCTTGCGTGGCGCACCCGTCGTCTCCTCTTCCTCTGTCCCTGTTGAGAGTGCTCGTGACGCGAGCTGCGACCACAGAGGACGACGCACCACGGCGCTGGCCACCGCAGGCGTCGTTAATGCTCGCCATCGCATCATGTTGGTTTTTGTTGGTTTGACTGAGTTTGTGCCGCAAACTTTGTTGTGAATGGAAGTGCAAATTGATTAGCCATACCGTTTCAAAGTGCGGTTTGTTGGGCGTTAGCTCTCACTAAGTTCGCGTTGAAGCTGAATGATGGTCAACGAGCATCAGCAACCGCTATGAATGGCCACATCACGAAAAGGAAGCGGTGAGGAAAGCGGCGACTCGGCGCTCCACGCCACGTACGGCTGGCTCTAAATCGACGTCCCCGACCTGGCCCATGAAGCGCAACCCAACCCACGGCTTGCGCAACGCTCCAGGATGAGTGAAACACGCGCCCAGCGGTCTGTGTGTCATGTACAAGTGACAATTCAGTGTTTTTGGGAAGCGACCAGCAGTTCGGTTTGTGCCGGGAAGACGAAGACGAAGCGAATGCGTGGGCGACGCGCATCGGTTTTTTCCCCCTGACACAGACATCAACAATAGCAGTTGTGGTGGCACTCCTCTCACTTGCGGTTGGAAGGCAGCGAGTGAGTTGGTCAAGCAGTCTGATCTGACGCTGCCAGCGGGCGTGATGAGGATATGGAAGACGAGAACCAAGAAGACGACGAGCGCCGCCACTTCGAATGCAACTACCACCACCATTTTGGTTTTCTGCGGATGATGGAGGAGGTGAAGGAGAAGGAGACGGGCGAAGGACGAAGTAGATGACGTTCATGGAATCAAGAGCGGGGCTGTGTTTGCTGGCGCGAGCGAATCGTCGCGGTCGCCAGGAGGGTGAAAAGAATGCCACGCACAAACGCTGCTGCTATTTGCCCATCGACACTGGCAGTACCCTGTGCGAGGCCTCGCGGCCGTGATGGTGTCATTTTCTAAGTATGTGAAGAACGAGAGCCGGACGTGGGTTTCTCCACGTGCTGCTGGAGAGGACGGTGAACATTGGAGGTGAAGAGCAACGTAGACACGATCACGGTGTCGTTCCATTTCGAACGACCACATCACGACGGAGCGGTCATGTCTGCACGCTTGAAGCGATGAGAAGATCCATGGATCGCCTATGCAGCCACCCAAGCTATGTGCGTGTATGGACCAGACGCGGAGACGTCGACCTACGAGCAGCCAGCCCTGGTTCGAGTATCCACTCTTGGGCAGAAGACTCATTCTGGGCAGTGTGGATCTGTCGGAACGCGGTGGTGCGCTGCTTTAACACCCGCAACAAGTCACACACGCGTTCTACGCGCTCGTCTGGAGGCATGCAATGGTGCAGTGGTGGTGGATGTCGTCGGCTCGAAACGCCATGCGGCCGTGCGAGCGCACAATGACGATCGAAAACCATAGGCGTGGATGATTTGTGGACTTCATACCACGGGGCTGTTGGCTAAGAGACGAAGGCGGAGACAGAGGTGGACACATGTCGTCAGATGCAGATATTGGCAGCTCACACCATCTCCGCGAGTCACACAAGAAACAAAAACAAAAAATTATTACTATCCGGAGAGTTCCGTGTGAACACCATCCAGCAATATCCGAACGCGAATTCGAGTCGCGACGCCGACTCATCTGACCGCCGTCGGCTCAATCCAGTCCAATGGCTTGTACACGCGCGTGGTCTTGTTGCCGTTGCTTGGCAAAAGTGCCCTTGTGCTTGATGCCCAGCACAACATTTCCGAGCTTACAACCCCACGATGCTTCTGGCCACGGATCTTCCGACGGGACCACAAACATTCGACGGATTTGAGTGTCACCGTACTTTTTGAAGTACATTTCAAGAGCTGGAAGAACCACGTTTGTCCACTTGTGGTTTGATGAGTTCCACACGAATCCGATGGCGTCCAAGAGGTCGGCATCTTTGGCGATCTGGGGCGCGTAGTCGTCATAGGATCGGATATTACTCACGACAACTCCGAGGTTGTCGCCCCACGCTTCTTCTGGCCAAGGCGACTCGCTGGGCACCACAAACTTTTGCCCCACATCACAGTGAGCGTACACCTGCTTGAAAACTTCAAGCGATGGCAAGATCCGCTCGTTCCACATGTACTCTAGCATACTAGGCTGAAAGCCCAGTGACTTGAGAAGACTCGCATCAGCAGCCACTTGTTTGGCGTAACTGTTCTGAGCACGAATATGGCTCACAACGTTACCCAGCTTCATCCCCCATACTTCAGGTGGCCATGGTGCCTGGCTTGGGACCAAAAACTTCTGTGGAATGCGACAATGACCACCGTTTTCTTTTGCGAAGATCTTGAAACACGGCTTGATCCGTGTGTCCCACTCGGTTTGGCTGACGTTGAACGAAAAACCGAGTCGCTCAAGATCCACGAGTTGCTGTGGCGCGTACATGCTTATCTGATGGCGGACCATACTCACACGCCTGCCAAGTGGAAGACCCCACAGTGTCTCTGGCCACAAAGGATCTCCATGTGGCACAACGAAGGCAGCCGGCACCATCGCATGACCTTTTAACTTGTGAAACTTCTCCAGCGCCGGCAGAGTCTGATGGTTCCACACAAACAGGCGCCAGTCTTTTGCTGCTTCCTCGACTGGGAATCCGATCGCACGCAACCCAGAGACAACTCCTGGATTGTTCTGACGATGGTTTGCATTCTTCATAAGCTTGCTCAACGCCCACCCAATGTTCAATTCTTGAGCGAGCACGTCTTCAGGCCAGTCGATCTCACTTGAGTCTTGCACGCGGCCATAGACACGAGTGTAAACATCCTTCCTAAGAGCGTCAGTCGACTCCTCTGGCGCAGATACACAGCGCAACTGTCGAGGCACAATGAAATGGCCTGTACTCTGGTGAAATGCCCTGAGCGCCGACGGCAGCAACTCAAATTCACGTGGTTCTCTTTCGCGCGCTTGCTTTGCCTTTGCCGCGAAATAGCGTTTCCTCTGCGCATCAGTGAACACACGCTGCTTGCGGCGTTGCGCATCCGTCGTTTCCTCTTCCTCCTCGTCTTCTTCTGGACTTGTTGACAACGCTCGCGACGCGAGCTGCGACCACAGTGGACGACGCGCCACGGCCACTGCAGGCGTCGCTGATGCTCGCCATCGCATCATCATCATCATCTTGTCTTGGTTTCCTTTCGTTTCCTTGTTTTGACTGTGGGTTTGTGGTCAAAAGTGCCCACATTCTCTGATTGGCCCAAATGCATGGGGTTCGTTAGGGACGTACGTACTTATCACTAAGTTCGAGAAGCCGACGAGCCACTCATATGGCTTGGCCGGCTTGTGTGTGGAGCGTACTCAGTGGATCGTGCCATGGAAGGTTTCGTCGCGGGGCGTTTGTTGTCGGCTCGAAGCTCCCTCCTCGACTCGTGTCCAGCGAATCAGGCGTCACCTCAGTTTCCGCCAGGGCGACGACCTGATGGCCCGTGAGCCACATCAAGTGGGTGCGACTGGACACGGTACCCACTTCATATTCGCGTCAGGTTGTGGCCACTCCCACGCAGTATACCATTTACGTTATGGTACAGTATGACACCCGTACAGTACAGAAATGGATGTGTCGTTACTGGGGAGGGCAGCACCTCTGGATCACGATCCAGAGAACAAGATTTTTCTCTTTTTTTTTGAAATCTGGACAGGATGGATCGTTTCTACCATGCCTCATTTTTTTATTTTTTTTTGGTTTCAAGGTGATATGTGCATAAACGAGCCCACCCGCCCTGACGTGAGTCTCAACAATCCGGGTTTTGGCCCCAACAGTTCAGTGGACTGTACGTTGGCCACGTCGTGTCCACCACCATCAAATGTGGGTGGATATTGTGGGTGCACAGCTCGAAGGCTTCTTTCTGGCCACGAGCCAAACTTGCGTTTCCCTATTTTCATTCTCCAACTCGCCTCGTGCCCACCACTCCACCTTCACCATGAAGTTTCCGACGGTCTTGTCTGTTCTCGCTCTGGCACTGGCTCTACCCACCACGCAGGCCGCTCCGTGTACCAAGGAGCAACTGGCCACCATCGCGGCCGACCCGGTGATCGCCAAAGTGCCAGACGCCTGCAAGGGCACATCCACCGCGACGCTAGCGGACGTCCAGAGCCTCTGCAAGAACGGCGGCTGCGTGGCGGCGATCCGAGCCGCGATCCAGGCCTACCCGTCATGTGAAGTCGATGGTTTACGAGCCTCGTCCAAGTACGACACGATCATGGAGACCTGCATGATCGGATCGGGCCCCACGACCGCGCCAGTCTCGACCAAGCCAGCCACCACTGTGCCAGCCACAACCAAGCCAGCCACCACTGCGCCAGCCACGACCAAGCCAGCCACGACCAAGCCAGCAACAACCGTGCCAGCAACGGCCACGCCGGCTCCGAGCGAGACGACCACCAAGGCTCCTGCGTCCACCACCAACGCGCCTACTTCCACCACGGACGCGACCACGACGCCGCCAAATACAAAGCCTCTTTTGGACCCAGAAACGACTGCACCAGCCACGACCAAGCCTGCCCCGACCACGAAAAAGGTCGTACCATCGTCAACCTCCAGTGCCACTACCACCACCACGGCGACGGCGGCAGTGGCCATTGCTACCATGGTGGCGGCCTTTGCTCACCAGTAAGCAAGGGCCCTGTATATTTTTTTGATTTTTTGTTTTCTGAGTGCCAATAGACTCGATTTTAGTATCATCGACAGCATTTGTTGTAGGATATTGTACGACTGAAATAGCGGGGAATAGTACTATTGATTTGGGTCCACTTGAGTTCTCTTATCGGGTACACCACCGCTCAGCTCGTTACCTGGACTTTAACTTTGCGCTTCTTGCTGACAGTCGCATGGCTGCAAACCTCCTCCTACAAATCTGCTGGTACGGATAAAACCGACTGTTCTCTTCGTCCAGACTCAAAACAAAAACACCTGATACGTAAAACCAGTAATGCTGTCGCGCCTTCAACATCCTGTCGTTGGGACGTGCCAACATCATGCCAGTAGGCTCGTCTATGCACAACATGAAATTTTTGGTCTCATCTCAACACGTACATAAACAAGCCACCCCAAAATCTCAATACCGTATGCACTATCTGGATACCCGGTATCGTGACCCACCGCCCACAAACCTTTGGATAACTTGATTCTGGATCCCTTCGGTGTTCTCTTTCGGTACTGTATTAATATCCTTAAACGGTACAGTATGCGGACGACCCCGTGATCGCCCAAAGTGCCAGACGCTCGCAAGGGCACGTCCACCGCGATGAAAGACGCGAATCAGGCCGACCGGGCGTGTGACCTCGACGTGCCGGCTGCCACGACGCTATCACCGACTAGTAATAGGACACATACAACAACGACGGCCGTGTCTGGTACCCCGACCACTGGACCACCAGTGCCGGTTGCCATCACAAAGCAGCCAAACACCACGACACCTGCCACCACACCCGTGGCAGGATGAGCTCTTGAGGTGGATAGCTACAGAAGTGGACGAGCGGCGACGCAATGGAGACTTTGCGTGTGTGGGTGCACTGGCCGGAAAGAGCTGGTATCCGAGTGCAAAACGGTGGTTGACCAAGTACAGCCGGTTTTAATAGAAACTGGCGGGTGTCCAAGGGCAGCAAGAGCATATGGTTTTCAGGCACGATGGCCGCAGATGATATGGACACTCTGGGTGTCCACTGGCTCCCTTCTTTGTCTGTCACAATTCTCCACGCAAAAGATAGAATGTATAAAAAAGATAGAATGTATTCTGCTGCTTGTCCATCACCACGCCACATATGCATCTCAACGTCACCCATCAGCATACCTTCTTCGACTCATCTGTGCTATCTACGCTCCCTGGATACAGTGCAGTTCATTCTAAACTCCAAGTGCAATGGCGCGCATTCTTTCGCGCCATTGTGCTTGGAGGGGCCGCGCGATTGCACTTGGAGGCTCTGCAAAGAAGCACTACTGTACAGTAGAAACAGGCATCAGGATCCTCCAAAAACCGTAGAGCCAGGAGGCAAGATCCTCCAAACCCGTCTTCCCACGCACCATCTGGTTTCGCACTCGGTTTGACCCCAAAAGTACTCGCTGATTAACCAAAACTGCATGGGCTGTACTCGCGTTTCCACTTTTTTGCACTTGGATAGCATCCGCGTCCTGCACTGGCCATTCCTCGTGGGCGTCAGTGACGATGTCGTTCTGGTATTGTTGTTGAACATGACTGAACTCAATCGTATTCAGTATACGAGCCGGATTTACTAACGTTACGTGTGAGGTGTGGCCAGGCGTTCACCTTCAGCGGTGAAGGCCTTCCCCTCCCACTCAAGTGCAAACAAAAAAACGATTTGTTTTCCCTCTATTTCTTCGAAACGAGTACTTGCAGTAGAAAACAGTGCTGTAAGTATTAATACAGGTCGTTGTGCTGCTGATGGATACTTAGAGACCAAGCACGAGGGTCGTCGTGGCCGTCGCCACGGCTGCCATCACCGCGCTGGTTCTTTGCATGCACGCGGCACTCGACGTGGCTGAAGGCACTGGCGAGCTGGACGCCACCGCTGTGGCTGTGGAGGTGGACGGCGCCGACGAAGTCGTGGCCACGGGAGACGGAGGCGCGGTCGTCGTCGTGGTCGTTGCAGAAGCAGTGCCGCTATCGCTACCGCCACCAGACTTGCAGGTCTCGACAATGCTCTTGGCCTTCTCGAAGGGCGACTTGCCGTTGATCTCACACTGTGGGTAGACTTCAAGAGCCGCCGCGATGGCCTGGGCGCACTCTTGGTTTTTGCACAGCCGCAAGACCGCGGCTGGAGTCGCGGTGGACGTGCCCGAGCAGGCTTGTGGGATCTTGCCGATGATAGGGTCGGTGTCGATGGTCGCGAGCTGGTCGCTGGTGCATTCCGCGGCGTGGGTGCCAGTGAGTTTACCAGCAGTAGTAATAGTAGCAACATGAGCTATGGTCCAGAGCGACACCAACTTCATGGCTTGGCAAAGGTTGTGCACACTGACACTGGATACTGTGTTTCGTGGGCGGCAATTTGGCAACTGGGTGCCGGCCGATCAGATGAGAGAGAGGGCGAGAGAGAGTGACTTCTGGGCCAGATTGGATACGTTCTGGAGGTCCAGTATCAAAAAAGAGGGCGTGTATAACCACCAGTGCCAGCTGGGAGCAACCGCCAACCACACAGTGCAGTGTACCAGATGGGGCCCCCTCACGGCATCCTGAACAATCCATCACCATGAGGGCCTTATGGCAAATGTCCAGTAAACACAAACCAACAAACCACCGAGAACTTCTGATGCTTTTTTTTTTACCTCGGTCAGCCGGTCACCGACGGTCACACGTGTATGTGAAGCATTCCTGGGTTCCCTGGATTTCCTGGTGTGTGACACATGTATAGTTACAGAAAACGACCCATGAAGAGACCACCATTGGAATGAATACTACCGTAGTTACCGTTGAGCTGACAGCACCGTTGAGGTGACAGCACCACTGTACATTTTTGTTTTTCGTTTCAAAATGTGTGGATTGATGGTGAGCAGAGGAATTGAAATATTACAAAAGTACACGCTTGGCCCATGAACCATGAACTCAAACTTCTTTTTCGAACGCATTATGCTCGCATCATCGCTGAGATAGACGCGCGCCGCTGCGCGCATACTTGATGGTTTGGAAAATACCTCAGTTACAGTGTTTTTCTTCTCAATTTTCTCCATCAAGAGTGTGGCGAACCTTGTTTTTCACATTTCTTTTGCTTGGCATATCGTATCGACAAAATTGAAAAGAGCTCTTCGCATGGTTTTTCATGCTGCGTGGGTGTGCATCTGCAAAATGACCGTTGAGGTGACAGCACCCTATTTTTTCCATACAAAAATGTGTTCCAAAAAGCACATCCCACGCTGTCACCTCAACGGTAACTACGGTAGTACCATACTGCAAGCGTGTGAACCCCAACATGATACTGTAGCAGAACCCAACACAACAGACGGTGGGGGGATGTCAACCAGAAGCAACCCATTACCAACGACACCACTGTCAATTGGTAGAAACCCAAACTGAGGACCCTGTAAATATGAATACACTCCCAGAGACCCTCACTGGACACAGAGCTATCCTACAGTACTACCGCCACCAGACTTGCAGGTCTCGACAATGCTCGTGGCCTTCTCGAAGGGCGACTTGCCGTTGATCTCACACGGCGAATAGTAATACTTTGAAACTGGATTGTGGGTCAATTTCAATATTCGCCAATCATCTTTCATTGCAATATTTGATTATCTACCAATCATGAGCAGCAAAAAGGGAAATTGGCTTGATGATTTTCATTTGGGTTC
>JAADWJ010000690.1:0-13400 GCA_023336165.1 Pythium monospermum | reverse complement strand
TGCAGACCGCGTTCAACACGGTGCTGCCGTACACGGTCGATATCCCATCGTTTGGCTGCATGTGGGCCTACACCATGGCAACAAACGCCGACGACAGCGCCGAGACCAAGCAGGCCATCATTGAGCGCCGCATCGCTGAAACCGACGCGATCGTCCAGGCGCGTGTGCCAAAGCCGCTCAAGTTTTACGACGGCGTGAGCCACTTGGGCATCTTTGGTGTGCCAAAGCCCATCCGCGACGCGCTCGCAAACGAAACGCGTGTGATCACCATCGACAACCCCGTGTTCATGTACTAAGTACTATAATAAAAAAATAGTAGAAATAAAAAAAAAGCCCCTTGCCTCTCTTCCTCATCTCTTCTTTCTCTCTCTTCTCTTCTCTCTCTCTCTCTCTCTCTCTCTCTCTCTCCTCTCTCTCCCAGAGACACACAGACAGAGAGGTAGGCACCTATGATGGAATACACTGGTTTTTGCCGACGGGTAGTATTTTTTTGTCCAGTGACGATACCGGTACAGCAAATCTACGCTGAGGTCTCAGCTTCCTGTTCCTCACCGATCTCAAAGCGCTGGTAGGCCGCGACTTTGATGTCGACGCCAATCTTCTTGGCCGACGCGGCGACAAACTCGCCCACTTTTGGGTTTCCTTCTTCAATGAAATGGTCCTGTTCCAACAGCGTAAACTCGCTGAAAAATTTGGTCAGTCGCCCTTCGGTCATCTTGGCCACAATGTTCGCGGGCTTGCCCGAGTCTTTGACTTGTTCCATCAAGAAAGCGCGCTCTTTTTCCACCGCGGCTTCTGGTACAAACGCACGCGACAAGTATTTGGGCTTGGCCGCGACGATATGCATCGCCAGGCGCTTGCCCAAGAGACCGACTTGTTGCGCCTGGTCGGGCGTCGCGGTCGACGATGGGAACTGAAGCGCGACGATCGCACCCGATCGGCCAAGGCCATTGGCTGCTTGGTTGTGCAAGTAGCTGCAAATCGTGCCTTCTTGGATCTGGAATTTGACGGCACGGCGCGCGACCACGTTCTCACCGACTTTGCCCACAAGCTCCGGCACTTTGTCGGCCACAGTCTCGCCGTCCACACGCACTTGGCCAAACGCATCGCCTTCCAGCTCGGTCATGAGCGCGCCACTGCCGCCGACAGTCGTGGATTGCGCAAGAGACGTCGCGACTTGGGAAACAAGCTCTTGGAATTTGTCATTCATCGCGACAAAGTCGGTCTCGCTGTTGATCTCGACCATGGCGCCGGCCTTATCTGTCACGTGGATACCGATGAGCCCTTGCGCGGTCGTGCGGCCGGCCTTGGCACTGGCGCGCGCAATCCCCTTTTTACGGAGCCACTCGAACGCTGCTGGGAAATCGCCGTTTGTGGCCACCAGCGCATTCTTGACGTCCTTCAGTGGCGCTTCCGAGGCCGCGCGAAGCTTCTTAACGGCTTCAATATCGGGTTTGTACGTGCTCATGCAACGCGATCGAAGCGCCGAGCGCGCGACGCTGCTGCTGCGCATGGACAGGAACGAGAGGACCATGTTTGTTGCGGAAGATCTGTGGTGCGAAATGAGTTTCATGCGACACAACCACGATGGTGATGATGGTCACCTTGTTTTTGATGAGCGGTTCAGCTGGGCCCACTTGTGGATGGCTGGCTGGCCCGCCGTGCACGGTTACAATGTAACTAGAAACGATCCCTCGTTTGAGTGACATACCAAAATCTGCGACATGTGTGCAACGTTAAATTGGGTAAAAAAAGTCAACAAATTCCGGGGGGAAGCAAGAATCCAAAAAGAACCAGCAGCTTCAGATGACTCAGCGCATCCACAACAACGCACCGTGCAAGGAAGGCTCAAGAAGGTCTCGAACAAATACTGTATGGATAGTATCGGTGGGTATTATAGCTTTCAACAAGTACAAAAGATGGAAGCATAAGCAAAATTGGGTGTGTATTGGAAGTGTATCAGCGTCTGCCATGTGTGGTTTCAAAAAAATAAAAAAAACTGTTTACGACGACTTGCACTCCTTGTGGTCTTCCTTGCCGACGGCGCAGGCAATTCGCGGCGTGGCCTTTCCGCACACACCGTGGAGGATCATGTTCCACTGAGGGGTGTTCTCGCTTGGCAATGGGTAGTTGGCATCGACCCACTTGCCTGAGGCTTTCTTGTTAGCGTCCACTTTGAAGCCGCCAAACTTTCCAGACAAATCGCCCTTTTCACACGCCGCAGGGTTGGCCAAGTAGTTGGCAGCGTTACACGCGTAGCTTGGGATCTTTGGGATGCACTCTTCGGTCTCGGCGAACTCGGAGTTGGGGCCACAGGCCTTCAATGGGTCGTAGTGGTTGCCCGTCTTGGCCTTGCTGCACACGGCGCCTTTGTCCGAGTCCTTGGCCGAGGCCCACTTGACGTGGATGTGCCACTTGTACTCGACGATCTCGGACGTGCAGTTGCCGTCGATCTTGGTGATCTCGCTCAGGTCGACTTTGGAAAAGTCCAGGTCCGCTGAGATCGTGGCCTTGGAGCTCGATGGCGACTCGTACTGGACTTTGATCGTGCCGTCGACACCGGCGGCATCGGCGGCATCGAACTTGTACGTGTAGGTCTGCGCCGAGACGGCGGTGGCGGCGAGCGCACAGAGAGCGAGGGTCTTGGCGCCAAACATGGTGGTGGTGGGTGGGCTGTGGGAGGCAAAATGAAGAATGAGCTCTGTTAAAAATTATGACGAGGCACCCAGCTTCTGTTGGGTGGCATGCGCCATGGTTCCACAGCTTGCTTGGGCTCATGAGCTGCCCATGAATCCACCGGTTTGCGGGCAGGGAGAGCCATCTGGGGCGGAAGCCTATGACACCAAGAGGTGGCACATTGAGGATGACGGAAGAGTGATGGTCTTGTTCAATCTGATTGGTCGCGACAGCTGAGATGAAACGTTTCCATTGGTTAAATATATGAACGTCCACGCGCCAAATCATGTGATCCACACATTTCAACAGTAGGTCCACAACGGGGGTAGGGTTTCAGGTGGGTTTGTTTGTTGTTGTCTTCAAGCTCCAATCGTCCATTTGTGGACAGAAAGGAGCTCAACCCACCTTGATGCGGTGCGTCGCATGTGTTAAGTACTGAACTCCTTGCAGAGAGGGAGCGAGCGTCGAGAAGCATCCAGTTCAGTTTGCCCCCAGCCGATTTCGTTTCATTTCCGGAAGGTTGTGCGCCGTCGCCGTCATGCCGCCGCCAATGGGTGTACAGAACCTCAGATGTTGAAGCGTTTTGTACCCATTCCATGTCGCGTCGCCCCTGCGGAAATGTGCCGAAAAGAACAAGGATTGTTGAGAGACTTGGCTCTCTCACTTTCTCTCTCCCTCATGAAATATTCCTTGAGATTGGTTATTCCATTACGTTGTACAGTATCGACACTGTGTGGAACGTTGCAGTTCCGTACCGGTACAAGCACAGCAGCGTATCAGCTGTCGTGTAATGCAGTCTTTACTCAAACAGACAGACGACGAGAAATCCCGAGGAACACCCTCCAACTTGATTGATTGATTTATTCCTTCGAACTGCAGCTACTGTATTGAGAACTCTGCGTATCCAAAGTCTGGCGGTGCACGGTCGCCTGGGTCAGCATGGCCACCAGCGCTGCGTGGTCGGCCTCGGCTTGTTGCATGGCCAGCAAGACGTACTGTGTCTTCCATCGAGCAAACGCATGGCGCACTTGCGCTCGAGTGAGATGCATGATGGCCGCTCTGCTTCGCACATGGCTCTGGTGATACAATGGTCCTTTGCCACGGAGTTGCATCTGCGGCTGCTTGTTGCTGGTGTTGGTCCACCGCCACTTGTCAAAGGCGCGGCGCGTCTGCTGCCGCTGCAGTGACACAGCAAGTGCATTGACTACACACCACGCGCGCTGCGTTTGTTCATGGCGATGGGTTTGCCTTGCCAGATCCAATTCTTCCAGCGCTAGCAGCAGCATACTGCCGGCATAGTCCACGCCAGCACGACGCCACGGGAGCATGCTGTACTCTACAGCCTGAAGCGCCAACGAGATCTTCTGGATCCGCGCAAACCATCGCCACAACGCGCTTTTCAGGATCCGCTGGTGGTGGCGCTGCAGACTTCTCAGGAGCCACGCGACGCCCATCGCACGACGGAACCGCTGGTGCGTGACACGCCGCACGAGCTGCAATCGCTCGTGCACGCGGCACCGGTGCTTGGCGAAGTCCCCATAGCTACACACAGCGAGCAGCTCTTTCCTCTCAGAGCCCGACTTCTTGGCTGGCGCCGAGGACCGCAATGGCCTTTGGATACAAATCACAGGCTGCTGTTTGCGGGTTCGTTGTCTCTTCTCTCGGACCACGAGCGCTCGCCACATACTAAACACTTGCCTGAGTAGCTGGTCCATTTCCAGCTTCTTGTCAACCACGATGTCTCTCCAGCCACGTATTACTCGCCTTTGGAATCTCTTGCTTCTCTGGATTTGCAACTGAGTCACAAACACCTCTTCATGCCCACTTTGCTGGCTCGTCCAGCTTCGCCAGGCAGCCACGACTCGGATCAGCTGCGTATCGTGCTTGTATCTCTTGCCGCTTTCCATCTCGTCCATTTCCAGGAGCATGATGCGTGTTTTCGCCAACACTACAGTCGCTTCAGCTGTGTGGGTTCGCCACTTGAGCCAATGCCGCATCACGTCGCGTCGCTCGATGGCCATGCAAATGCGACTCACCATCAACATCGCTTCCCGTTGCGAGGCCTGGAAGTCTCTCCATCGCAGCCACGCTCTCATACACTGACCCAATCGTCTGTGTTGCTGTTGCATGTCCATCTTGTGGGCCAATCGCTGGCTCTGCCTGCTCTCTCGTACCGCCACTTTCCAACTCACAAGCACACAACGAAGCCACGGAAGCGAGCGGCTCTGAGTGGCACGCAACGTCTCCATGATCTTGACTTGCTTTTGCTTGCGTGCAGCTCGACGCTGTGAAGTGTACGTCGCCCACAATAGCCACGTCTTTTTTTTGTGCATGTGTGTGGACGACGCGCGCCACAGCACCGCCACTTTTTCCAGTTGTGTGGCCCACTTGTGGTCCGTCGCGTGCTTTTTCCACATCGCAAATGCTTGGCGTTCGGCCACTCGTCCAATGAAATCCAGTACCCATTGAGCTGCTCGTCCACACCTCATGACCCGCGTCCACTGTGCAAATGACTCTCGCGTCTTTCTCGTCCACACTTTGTCCACAACAACAGCCAACCGCTTCACGAACGCGTCCACACAGCGTTGGCGATGGCATTGGATCGCTCGTTTGAGCTCTACCGACTCGAGAAGAAGCAGTTCCGTCTTGTTTTCCAGTGTCGTGACTTGATTTTGCTGGACAGTGGACAGGCGTTTCCAATGCACAGCTTCTCTCGCTTCTTGGGCACATTTTTCCATCGCGACGACGCTCTGCCATGTCTTCCAGGCACGGCCAAGCGCCTGATAGATTCGTCGTGTGGCCATGGTCTCCAATAGCTGCCTGGCTTGGAACTGCTGGGCGATAGAGGCTTGCCACTGGCGCCACACACAACGCAGCCGCCGCTCTGTACAAAGCGTCCGTTGCCACTTGTCCACACGTTTTTGCTGAGCGTTTGTTTTGCGGACAACCGCACGCCATCCATCGAGTGTCTGCCGTGTCACACGTCGCAGATATCGCCGCGCCACTGCGTGCGTCATCGCCTGGCGCTGGCGACGTGCCTGCACAAAGCGCTTCCATACTGAAAACAAGTCTTTCACGGTATTTTTGTGGCGGTGTTGCAGCAAGAAAGCGACCGCCCTCATGCGATGGAGGTCTTGTTGTTGCTGAAGCTTTTGCTGGGCACACAGCGCGACCATCATGGACTGGCGCCGCATCACGACTTCGTGATGCACTTGCAGTTTCCTCCACGCACCACGCAATGCACGCCGACGCAGACTGGACAACAGTCTCTTGGTCACAGACTCGATCGCATCCTTGCGCCACATCCACGCGAGCCATTGTTGCCAGGCGAGCGTGGCTACTGCCCGATACTGACGCGCGACAAGCCTCTGTAGCGCCTTCTTGATTGTTCTCTGCCTCTTTCTCTCGCCGCGCCACGCGAGCCACACGGTCTTGAGTACTTGCATCTGTCGCCCTCGGATCGCTGCATCCACCACACATTTTCGATTATCTACAAAGGCTTTCCATGCACGCATAATGGCCAACAAAGTGGGCTTTGTCCAGTTCTTGACCATGGTCATCGCGACATGGCGAGCCAGCGCCTCCCGATGCTGTTGCAACTGCCGTTGCGTCCGTGTGAGCGTGAGAGTGTAGCAAGCGTTTACACTGAAGGCTCGCCATCGAGACATACTCTCTCGTTGCAGTGATACTGTCAGTCGTGTCAGTATCCGCAGCATCAGCGCCTTGGCGTATCGTTTGCGCTGGATGACGCCCCACCACTTGTAAAAGCAGCGCTTGCCATTAACCGCGTCTTGCTTGACAAGCGTCGCGACGATGCGATTGCGAAGAGAGTGTTGGTATTGTGCCCTTGCCTTCCATTGCGTAAACACGCGCGATAAAAAAGACTTGGTAAACACGCGAGCGCTCACACGGTCTCGAAAGGCATCAAGCAGAGAGGCTGCCACACTGTGAGCAGCAGTGACGGTCGCCTTCAGAAGCTCATGGTCGCGACATTTCCATTGGGTCCACGTATTGCGCTGCAGCGCCTTATAGAGTACCGCGATTAGACGGTGGACGCCATGGCGGTGGGCGTTTCGAGTCGCGACACGACTCCACAGTCTCTGGAAGGCATGCCGTACAACAGAGTTGCGCACCACCACGGCGAGCCGACACAGCACCACAGTCTCGTTTGTTCGAGCGTGCCACAACTCATAGGCTTGTTGGATAGATCGCTGGGCCTTTCTATGCACCACTGCCCCCACTGCTTGTTTCTTTTCCCTGCAATCTCGCGTGTGGTTTTGCCACGTAGCTATACATTGACGAATGCGTCGCGTTGCCCACATGCGTCGCAGTAGAGAAAGCGCTTTGGACTGCGTTTTTGTATGGAGATCCACGAGGTGTTGATGCGTATCACCATGAACACAGGCAGTCGACGCTTTCTGCCACCGCTGCCACCCGAGTCGCATCAGTGCCTTGCGCTTTCTCTCACTGATACTGCGCAGCAAAGCGCGGCGGAAACGCATTTGTGGGACGAACACAAGTCGCCACTGGGTCATCAACAAAGCGAGTGAGCCAAGCTGGCGCCGCTCTCCAAATCGTCTGACACGCTCTTTCTTTAGTTTGCTGGTGGCTGCTCTTTGGCGCCATGTAAGGAACGCAAGCCGCACCATACGATGGCGCGAGTGGCTGGTTTGCACACTCTGAAGCTTGCGTCTTTCTTGTTTGCCGCCCAATGCGATGCCCTTTGCCACGTAGATCCATGCGCGCCATCTTTGCCAGCCAACCGTCAAGTGCTTTTTCACCTGGCTCGTTGTGATACGAGCCAAAGCGACCCGTTGTTGGCTGTGGCGGCGTGTACGGCCCCACCATGTACACCACACTTGTCTCAGTAGTGCATGGTGCCTGGATCTGACGACCCAGGGACTGGCAGTGTAGCTACGAACCAGGCGGCTCTCGCGAGCGCAAGCTTTCCATGCCGACCATACCGCCAGCAGCAGCCTTTGCGCAGCGCGTCGCTCACTGTGGATCGCGATTACTTCACACTGGCGCATCTTCCGCTGCGTGGACCGCACCACGCGCTGGAGCCATCTCTTCCACACACGCTGAACCAATTCCTCACGGCTCTGGCGCTGTCGCGACTCCAAGAGCTTCACACACTGGGTCTTCTTGCGCCACTTGTCAAACGCTGGCCGTTGCCATCGGTACGTGACCCGCAGACGAAGCAAGAGCTTTAACGCTGCAGTTCTTGCCCTATGGCGGTCGCTTCGTTGACGCCACAAGAGCAACACAAAGAGCTGTTGACGTTGCTGTGCCAACACAACCACCTGTCGTTGGGCAGCCACTCGCCACGCTTGAAAGACACACGCCAGCTGCGCTTTTTGGCGTCGTTGAGGCATTTCCATGAGAGCCGCTTGGATACAGCGCACCTGCTCGGCTCGGCCACGCCACTTGTCCAGTGACAGCGCCAGCATCGCATTTGCCTTGCGTGTGAGCAGTGTTTTCATCACTTTCTGGCGTCGCTTGGCCAAAAGCAGCTTCATTTTCCAGGCTGCAAACATGGCTCGTTTATGTGCGACCCGCTTCGCATCACTGAGAGCGAGTGCACACTGGAACTGGTACCGGTAGGTCACTCGCCGCTGGCGCTTGGCTTCTATCAGCCACGCTCGTTCTCGTATCTCTCGCTGAAGTTTGTGTTCACGTTGGGAAACATGAGCCGCCGCATCGGCATTGATCTCGGTGACCGCAGCGCGCCATTTCCAGAGACACCGGATCTTGGCCGCTCTGCCACGGCGAGTCAAGAGACGTTGAAGTACTTGTCGTAAGCGGAGCTGTCTCGTGAGCTCCTTTGTGAACAAGCCAAAGCTCTTCACAAGAAGTGCGCGTGTGGATCTCACGAGCCGATGGCGAATGAATTGGGTGACTCTGTGGTTCTCATGGACTCGCCGCTTCCACCCGTCAAGCACGGAACGCATGAGCCGCAGTCGAGTGTGTTTGTACTGGTAGAAATGACCCGCAAGCCTGGTCTGCATCTTGCGGAACGCTACGATTCGCTGCCATTTCGTTACCAAGCGTCCCATGGTCTCTAGCGTGCGTCTCTTGTCGATCACTTGCAGCTGCGTCTCGACAAACTGTCGTCGCTGTTGCTGGTGGAGGGAGACTTCTTTTTGGAAATGCTGGGTCGCTTCGCTGTGGTGGAGCGCGTAGATCTTGCGTTCTTCCTCCATGGCATCTCGAGAGTCTCGTAGCACATCTCCCCATTGGACAAGAGAACGCTCCAGTCCTTTGATACGAAGCCTCACAAACGCCTGGCGCAGCAACTTGGTCGTGAGTTTCTTGTCCAGCAACACCAACAAATGCCGCGCGCGTCGCCGACGCTTGGCCCACGCCGCCCATTTCCACAGGATCTTGCAGCGCTGCTGATGGGAAGCGCTTGCGGTCATGGCGTTTCGCCAATTGCGCAAGCGAACCACTTGTTTCCATGCTGTGAGCGTGCGTTTCGCGAGCATCAGCTTGGCAAAATGCGATGCGATCTTGTGCTTGCGCTGGCGAGCGAGCCACTGCGCTTTCCACATCGCAAAGCTCAGCGTCGTGTGGCGGTGGCTCTGACTCTGGCTCTGACTCTGACTCTGACTCTGACTCTGACTCTGACTCTGACTGGGTGGCTGCTGCTGTTGTTGCTGGAACAGCGCGAGCGATTCGGGTGCAGTGGAAGAAGAACAGTCGCTTGTGAAGGAAGAAGAGGACGGCGTAAACAGCTCAAAGCGGACGCCCAGAGGTTTTTCCAGAGGCGGCGGGCGTGGCGGCTGGGGAGCCGCTTTAGTACACACTGCAGTGCTTCGCCATTGTCGCCAACTGCGTTGCAGCCACTGCTTCCGTTGACTGCGTAGTATCCTCTTGATCGCTGTGCGTCTTGCTTTCTGTATGCATGCCTGTCGAACCCACTTTTGGAAAACGTGGAGCTGCTGGTTCTTTGCTTTGCGTCGTTGCAGTGCGAGCAGCGCGCGCTGTTGTTGGATCTCCACACGCGTCTGCAGTTGGAACCGCTCTTGGTGGAGCCGTTGCAGCACACACTCTTTCGTGTAGTTTCGCTGCACGGCCTTGTCCGCAACGCTCTTATTCAGCTCAACGATCGTGAGAAGGTCTTTGACTTTGGCCTCGCAGCTTGCGAGTTGTGCGGCGCGTGCTTCGGCGTCTTTCATAGAGCGAGAAAGCTGCCATTTGAGCCCACGCTTGTCGCTTTCCAGTTGGTCCAGCAGCGCCTGCTTGACGTACACGCAGGCCTCTTGCTGGAGGAGATCACTGGCGTCGGTCATGATACTGGCAGCTCCATTTACGCTGAGCTATCTGCGTATGTATCCTCAATGTTAGCGGCGGGGGTTACACTGGGGGTGGTTCCAACGGAAGCGTCACTTTTCTACCAAAACTGATTTTCTGCAAAACGTGATACTTTTGAAAACGATTGGATCATTTTTTGCGGAATGCACTGAATTAGGATATACGCTATCAAACGAGCCCAGGCGCATCCTTCCTTCTCTCTGGGATCCCGCCAAGTCGATTTATTTGGGAGGCGATTGCCACACCCAAAAAATGCATGGAGAAGATTGGTTTACATGCACAGAGAGAATCTTTTTCTACTGTATTTTGACTCACGAAATCTTGCAACCCCAGTGCATGATACTCTTGGCGCTCAGTAGTACTATAAGCTGAGCAGCCATTCTTCCTTTTGCTGCCAAGCGCCCTCATCAACATTCCGGTGTCCAGTCCGGCGCTTCTTCCCATGGACTCGTACACGATTCAAGACGACCAAAATGAGGCGCCACCTGCACCGCGCGTGGGGAACGACTCGCGTCGTGCTAACAAGTCCATCCATTTGATCTTGTCGGCCTTGTTTCCGTGTTTCCCAGAGGCGCAGGTCGCGTCCAGCATGGGTGAAAGCTACTGGTTCGTGCTCACTTGCTTCGGTGCAGTTTTCGTCGGTAGTGGCATCGCCTACGCTGCCAGTCTGAGTATGATTGATATGACGTGGCAATTCCAACCCATTTACATCCCCATGGCGTGGGCGATCTACATGTGTGGGCTCGTGGGGCTTGTAGCGGCAAGCTTGCTAATCGTCTTCGTCTTGGAGATCGGAAAGTCTGTAAATGACACTGGCAGACCCTTCGAGTTCCGCTACGCCTCGGTCCTATGGGCTAGCGTTATGGTGGTTTGCCAACTTTTGCTCATCTACAAGACGGTACATCTGCGGTCCAAGCTAGCTGAGCAGCGATTTCGACCAAGCCTGGGGTCAGAGGTTTGTTTCACAGTATGCTGCCCTTGTTGTTCACTCACCGAGATGGCCGTCCACGTCGCGTGTCGCACCAAGACGCCAGCAGGCAGTTTCGCGTCAGTAGATGAATTGCCAGCGTATTCAGCCACAGTGTAGTCGAAGTACATGCACTGTAGGAATGCTAATAGCACGATTTTTCGGATCGGTGCGCCACTCTGGGTGGCGTGCAATACACTGTACTGTATCGTATTGATGAAAAGCTCTTATTGTGTGTGCCACGGTGCGCCATCCATGGCCGTGTGCACCGTGACCGAAAATCGCAATCGTCCATCGTGCATGAGATCAAGTCATGGTCACCATTTTTGGCGAAAGTTGAAAAAATAGAGGCGGGTTACCAGTCGGAAAAATAGGCTGGAAACCCGCTATGATTTGGCCCACACCATTTTACACGAGCAATTGATACCGGTATTGTAAATTTTTATGGGTCAGATCCAAAAAACCTGGCCCGTTTCGAGCAACCCGAAGGCGGGAATTTTGAACTCCGATTCCGTCGGAATGATGGTAAGTGCTGATTCTGCTGAGGAAACGAAGTCGAAGGAGGGGGGATGAGCCGAGCCTGGTCACCAAGCGCTTGACTGCAGGCGACTGGAAGACGGCGGAGAAAATCAAGGAGCGTCGGAGAGAGGCATTCGGAAAACTTCGGATAAGGTGTCGGGTGCAGCGGGATAGCGGGGGAATCAGAACCACCATGGCAGCAACGTCGTCGTCGTTGCCTTTGCAAAGCAAGGGGGCAACAAGTCAAGGAGGCTACGGCACACTCCATGATGATGACGATGGTCAAGGACTGGGGAAACAACATCCATCAACAACAGAACAAGGGCCACAACATGCATCGTTGTGGTCGCAACTCATGTTCAACTACGCGACGCTGCTCATGGAGATTGGGGACGAGCGCCAGTTGGATGCCAGCGATTTGTGGGAGAACATGGCCGGCAACAAGTCCACCACGGCGTACGCCCACTTTAAAGAAGCGTTTGGTCGATCCAATGGGCTCGTCTTGCGCGCGATTTTGCGAGCCTACGGCGTGCGGCTTGTGCTGTGTGGGCTCGGCACTCTGACAGCACTTGCAGCGACGCTGTTTGCACCGATCGTGCTTCATCACGTGATCGACGCGTTCACAGCGCCTGTTGTCGACATTGACGACCTCACTGTGTGGCTCGCCGCGTTCTTTGCGTCGCGCTTGCTCAGCACGGTCATCACTGCGCAAGTCGGCTACCACACAGCGCAAGTTGCGATCCGCTTGGTCGTCTCCATCCGCGTGATGCTGTTTGAAAAGGCGCTTCGCCGTGAAAGCAAAAACAAAGCCGAAGGAAAAGCCGCCGATCTGACAAACTTGTTCACGTCCGATGTCGACAACGTTTTGTACGCAGCGTACCGGATCAACAGTGTCTGGACCATCCCACTGCAAATCGTTGGCGTGATCTATTTGCTCTACCAAGTGCTCGGGGTCGCTGCCTTTGCTGGGCTTGGTATGATTTTTATTTCCATCTTTGTCGGTGGATATATCGCCACATTGTCGGGCAAGGCCTTTGGCCAAATCATGGCACGCAAGGATACGCGGATGAAGCTGGTCAAGGAGATCTTTGGGGCGATCCAAGTCGTCAAGTTCAACGCGTGGGATGCCCAGTTTACTGACAAAATCCTGAACGCGCGAGAGCATGAGCTGGAGGCCGTGTGGCGCACGCTTTTTCTCAGCGCGATCAACTCGTTTGTGCTGTGGGGGTCGCCGCTGCTGGTGTCGATCTCGTCGTTTGGTGTGTACACACTCGTCATGCATCAGCCACTCACAGCTGCCAAGGTGTTCACGTCAATGGCGTTATTTTCCAGCATCCGAAGCCCATTGACGACTCTGCCACAAGTCCTGGGACAATGTATCCAGGCCAAAATCTCGCTAGGGCGTATGCAAGACTTCCTGGCACTTCCAGAGTATGACGATGCCAACGTGATCCGCGACGGCTCCGCGTACCCAGCTGATGTCGCCATCGATGTCAAGAATGGTTCGTTTGGTTGGACCAAGGACACTCCTCTGCTCAAGGACGTCAACATCACGGCCAAAAAGGGTGACTTTGTCATCGTCCACGGCTCGGTGGGCTCAGGCAAGTCGTCTTTGTGCTCGGCGTTGCTCGGTGAGATGGACAAGATCTCTGGCTCGGTGTTTGTGCGTGGCCGTGTGGCGTACTACTCGCAACAAGTGTGGATCCAGAACATGACGATCCGCGAAAACATTCTGTTTGGCAAAACGTATGATGAAAAGGCGTACCAGCGAGTACTGGATGCTTGTGGTCTGTTGCCAGACCTGGCGCAGTTTCCAGCAGGCGATTCGACCGAGATCGGACAGAAAGGTGTGAACCTGTCGGGTGGCCAGAAGGCGCGCTTGTGTCTCGCCCGTGCGTGTTACTCGGATGCGGATGTGTTTATC
>JAADWJ010000689.1:0-13409 GCA_023336165.1 Pythium monospermum | reverse complement strand
GCAGCAGAGAACGCAGAAGACAGCGGAAGTAGTGCTGCAATGGCCGGCAGTAGCAGCGCCAACAAGCCACTCCACACGCTGCGCGCGTTTGTCAAAGTCGTCAGTGAAGAAATCACCACACTTGTGGCAGCGTTTCAAGACTTGGTACGTGGTTGTAGTACAGTGAGCTATGGGTTTCTTTGTCGCTGACTGACTCATCTGACTATTGTCGACAACAGCTTGATGGCGAGCGATGCTTTTCTGCTTTCCTATCGCTGTGGAGTGCCCACCGGTTGAGCGCTTTGTTCCATGTGGAATTCTGGGACAGCACACCCAGCGATACGCATCACGCGATTCTCCAAGTTGCCTTAGGTGCGTTCTGGTGTGGTGTGTGCTATGGCGGAGGAGGAGGGTTCTTTGCGCTGACGTTCTCGTTTCTATTGTAGAGCTCTTGGTGGATACAGTGGGGGCGTGCGCCACTGACCAAGCCATCTCCAAAGTCGCAAAAACCATCGGCCACTGCTTCGCGTTGTACAGCGCCTACAGTGTGCAACTCAGCCAGCCAAAGATCAAGATCGCGGTGGACCCCATGGCGTGGCAAGTGCTTTCGCAGCTCACAGACCTGTTGACGCAGCAGCTAGCGACAGGGACTGCACTCCATGGAGCTGCTCGTGAGGCGCTGGCGATGCTGCGACGCCTGGAGCACCAAGACGATGCCTTCTTGAAGTGTCTCGGCGGGTCCGTCACAGCGTATCGGCTGGTGCCACGTTCCACCACCCGTCAACGACCAATCCAAATGCATGATATCGATGCCGCAAACAACCACTCACCAGTGGCTGTGCCGCCGCTACGACCACAAGAAGACGCCATCGCCATGGCGATGCGGCTTGAGGCTCTTGAGAACCAATACAACTCGGCTCTCCAGCAAATGTCGATCGGAGGGGCACAACGACCTATCGAGGCTGAACCACCCGGGGCGGCGACCAATAGTGGCCGTGGGGGCGGTGGCGGTGGTGAGCGAGGACGAGGACGAGGACGAGGAAGCGGAGACAGAGGCAGAGGAGGAGGTGGTCGTAGCGGGTCGGCACCATCGTTTCTGCGGCGAGTTGGTGTGGCGCATACCAGCCACACGACGACGATCACGGCGGGCAGCAATGGCGACCGTGGTGGTGGCTTGTGGTCGGAGCAACGCGTGGTGGAGACCAACGGGTGGCTCACACGACTGCGCCAATCGTTGGCACCAGCGCAGTCGGCAGTGGATGAGTCCTTTTTGGATCTCGCTGAAAGCTCGGCGAGCAGGGAGTCGGACGCCGCTCCATCGGATTTACTGGGGGATACAAGGGACAGTGACGTGGATGCCGCTGTGCTGGCATTGGAACACGAACTAGAGCTGGCAGGATTGGAAGAAGAAGAGGAGGAGGAGAAAGAAAGAGATGACCAGGATGGCCAGCAGGTGTTCACAAGAAGGCGGCCAGAAGCGCGACGAATGAGCCGAGCGATGTCGATCGCTTCCAGCGGACAGGAAAGCGACGGGCTCGAGCAGTTGGAAGCCGAGCTGTCCAGAGATGTTGAGGTGTCTGCTGAGCTATCGCCACCATGGCAAGTCCAAGAAGAAAGAAACTCGAGAATCAGTACAAGGCCAGTCGTGGTGGCCCCGCGCCGGCGACCGCGTGCGCCTTCGGTGCAGTCGATCGACACGGAAAGCGACGGCCTCGCCGAACTGGAAGCCGAGCTCTTGCGAGAAACGCAGCCTCGTGAGAAGATCCCGAGCCAGCCACGCCCTCTGCGAGTAGCCGCGACTCCGCGACGCCGCGCACCGTCGATCGCTTCCAGTGATGGCGGTCTCATGGAACTCGAGGCAGAGCTCACCCGAGACTTGCGTCCCGACTTGCGGCCGGTTCCTCCAGCATCACAGCAACCGCTACTGCCACAGCCACGATCGCCGCAAGTGGCGACTGCGCGTCGTCCGCCCACTGTCAGACACAATACGCGGATGTCCTCTCGGTCTTCCGATGCAGGGAGCGTCGATGACCTCTTGGCCTTGCAGCAAGAACTGGACGCGGCGACAGCGACGACTCCCACTCCCGCAACAACAACTGCAAAGAAAAAAGAGAGTGTGACTCGAAAGCGGAAAGCCCCGTCAGCATCGCCAGTGCAGACTACATTGCCACGAAAGAGAGCCGCGACCCAGACCGCAGAACCACGAGCACGAGCGCGGGCGCCAGCCGTAGCTGTGGCAGTTCCCTTGAGACCAACGCCGCCGTCACAACTGCAACAACAACCGCGTCGCAGCCGTCGCTTGTCGGATGTCTCGTCTGTGATGACCGAAAGCGACGCCGAGTTGGCTGCGCTTCAAGCAGAACTGGCATTGGATCCATCAAACGAACGTCTACTACTACCAGGACCAGTACCAGCACCAGAACGAGCACCAGGTCCTCAACCACCACCAGCAGTATCAGCATCACGACCTCAGCGGCAGCGAAGTCTGTCCGCAGTGTCGTCCACGACGGAAAGTGACGAAGAGCTCAAGCAGTTGACAGCAGAGCTTGCCACATCCGTTGTGGCACCACCACGACTTCCATTGCGGCGAGCAACGCCACCACCGGCTCAGCCACGCAAGCGCGCACCTCCAACGAAGACGACCAAGCCTGCAGCAGCGACGAAGCCCACGCCACGCAAGCCACGCCAACCGAGAAAACAAATCCCAAAGCACGAGGTCACAAGAGCACAAGTCCCACCACCACCACCAGTAGCTATACTAGCGAAAACGACGACCACGCTTCCTCCACCCACTCCAGCCATTGCGGTTCCCACGCGCTTATCGTCTCGTCGGTCGACGGCCGCGTCGTCCTCGTACGATAGCGATGGGCTGGACGATCTGGAACGGGAATTGCAGGCTTTCCAGTGAAAACAAACACTGGGAGTTTAAATCAGGACGAAATACACGACCGTTCATCATCACCACTGTGCAACCAAAAAAAAAACAAACACAACGAATGGGTAAACCGAGCAGTAGTAGTGGAGACAAGACGACGACGAGGGCGTCAACGGCAACGACTCCAGTCAAGCGACTGGCCAAGGACGCTCTCGTCAAGAACGAAGCCAGCGGTACTGGTGCTGGTGCTGCTGGAAATGGGGATGGCGACAAAGGCTGGCGCGTGCTGCTATTGCGATCGCTTGTGCAAGGCGACGTGCCACGTACGTATCTCTCGCTGTCTTTCTCTCTCGAAAAGACGGTGGTCGAGACTCTAACAAGAAAACAACGTGATTGTATCATAGTGCTGACGCGCGTGCTCCACGACCATATCGACGTGCTGTCGTTGCCCTTCACAAAGAACATGCCGAGCTGGAAAGTGCAGTGGGAATCCATGTACTGGTACGATTCGCTGAAGCCCACAACTGAGTTAGAGAGCTGCCACAACTGATTTCTTTATACTGCATCCTAGGTGGATGCTGCGCGACGCCACGCCGCTGTTCATCGCGTCGGCGTATTCGCATCCGAAGATCATCCAGTTGCTTCTCCAACACGGCGCTGACCGCTCATCTTCGTGTTATCTTGATCGCACACAGTTGGATTTTGTGGGCGAATGTTGCGAAACGTCTTCGTCGGCGTCGGCGGATGTCGTCGAGCGAAGCGCTTCGTGTCGTCGACTGCTGACCGCACCGCCATTACCCGCGTCGCCGCCCATGGTCGCCGTCCAGTTCACGTGCAACATCGCCACCCAAGTCGTCGTAGTCAAGACGGCAGCGGCAGTGGCAACGCTGTCTCCACCTTCTTCTTCTTCTTCCAGTGGCTCTTCCAGACAGACGCCAGCGCAGGCGACAACACCGACACAGCCAACGACGCAGACGGTGTACAAGTGTGTAGTTGGTGTGACGTGGGAGGCGCCGCTATCCAATGGCGCGCTCATTGACAAATACGAGATCCGCCATCGGTTGCTTCCTGAAGAAGGAGACGACGCTAGTGCGATGGCCGCGCAGGACGCAGGCGAAGACGATACCAAAGGAAGTGGACCCACCAGCGGCGGAGGAGGAGGAGCGAGCTGGCGTATGGAGCGCGCGCCACATAACCGCAAAACGCGCGCACAAGGGCTTGTGCTGGAAGGTCTCCAGTTTGGCAGCGCGTACGAGTTTATGCTGCGGTCGTGGAACGCAGCCGGCAAAGGCGACTGGGGGCGCGCGTACAAGTTCCGCACGCTGGCGTCGCCAGAGCAAAACGACACAGCGTCCACCAAGGCGAAAAATTAAACAAAAGTACAACATCGTACAATAGCAGTAAGATGGCATCTATCTAATATTCTAACCGTGGTTGCCGATTCATTCTTTAGTCGGTCGCTGTCTTTCTTTTCATCCTCACGGACGTCGTTTGGTGGGACTTGTGTGTTGTTCCGTGTTGGGGTTTGTCGTGGGCGTCGGCGATGCGGCCGCCAAGGCCAGCAAAGTGCGGGGAAAAGCAAAAAATGGCGGCGCTGATGGACGCGAGCAGCGCTGCGCCGTACGCCGGCCCGTCCACCGACACGAGATACGTCCAGCCAGACATGACTACACCGTCGTTTAGATTAGGTTAGTACGTGTATGGCAGGGTAGGTCAGTATAGTACACAACACGTACTTGGAGCAATGGTACGAGCAACCGACTGTATCCAACAAGTGCCACAGGAGAGAGATCAGTCAGAGCGAGCCTCTGGGTTAGTTCCACAGGGGCAAGACGTACCGTGAGCGAGGAAGAGACACCCATGAACGCGCCGACCCGCTCGGGTGCGACGAAGGAGGTCTGCAGTCCGATGGAACTGGCACGCAACATACTGATCGAGACGACTTGCGGGATGAGCAACACGTACACGGCGTGGATCGTGCGCGCGCGAGAAAGTGCGATGAACGTGGCGACGTAGACGATGCTCGACAGCTGAAGCAGAAGCCGCTCGGAGCGGATCAGTCGCGCCGCCGGTCCGACTGCGATACTGCCAAACGCGCCCAGCAGGCCCATGTAACTGAGCACAAAGCCACGCGATTTTGGGTCGGTGCCGAATTTGTCTTCCAGTAACGTGGAGAAATGCGTGCGATACAAGATCGCGGCCATCGCGAGCAGCAAGCGCGCGACCAGAAGCGTCTGCGCGGCGCCCGTTTCGTTCATGATGTTCTTGAACTCGAGAAATTTGTCCTTGGCGTCCCCAAGCAGCCGCTTGTAGTCGACTTGCTTTTCTTTGCTGTTTTTATGGGGTGCTGTGGACGAAGACGTGGAGGAAGGCAGCGAGGAATGCGGCGGCGTGTGGTCTGTGTAGAGGAAGTAGATGAGCGCGTAATTGACCCCCAAGACCGCGACCGTGAGGATCGTCGTGTAGTTGAAGCCGTTCGGGATCGCGCCAACGTAGCCGCCGATGATCGGTCCGATGATGAAGCCCGCGTTGGACGCAGCATTGAGGCGGCCGATGGCGGCGGACCGCGCGGCCGGGTCAAGGTTGTCGGTCAACGCAACTTTGACGATGTCCAGCGAGTGCTTGAACATGGCCGGCGGGATGCGCGAGAGCACCACGAGGTAAATGTTCCACGAGAGTCCGAGGATGACGTAGCCGATGGATGCGCCGAAGAAGGACGCCAGCAGAACGCGGCGGCTACAGCAATTAGAATACAGTGAGTGTCAGAACAGAAGAAGCAAGACAGCAATGGTAGGGAGCTCAACATACCGGCCGTAGACATCACTGAGACCGCCAGCGATGGGTGCCGAGAAAAACTGGATGAACCCGTACATGCTCATGATGTAGCCAAAGGCTAGCGCGCCGCCTTCCATGCCCTTGACGTAGGAGGCGAGCGAAGGGATGATCATGGACACAGCCATGAGATCCAGGAAGGACACGACGTACAGCACATGCAGGCGCAGCCAGCGCAGTGGCTGCGGTGGTGTCATCATTCTCAACATGGCTGCGAATGTGAACGACAGCAGTAAACTTGATGAGGAATCGTGTAAATGCCAAAATAAGGTGCATTGTTTAACGAAATTATGAAATAAGGTGAAATCGTCATCACACAACCTGATGTTTTGTTGTTTTCGTGGGATTGCAATTTTTTTTTGCGAAGATATCCAGTCCGAAACAAAAAACGGACATCCGGTTTCCGAGTTATTCAGGGTGCGTGGAACCATGGCTCTCCCGTTTGAGGGAGGCCTTCATTCAGTCTGTCAGTCTGGACGCACGCACAAGCAGCGGCGTCTCTCTCTCGCTCTCTTGCATTAAAAGAGCGTCTCGATGCTGCAAGAGCGATCGGATGTTCGGTATCGCCATCATGATCACGCCGATGTCGAGTATGTGATTCCAGGGTCGGTGACCGACGACACGCTCTTGATGTCGCCGCCGATGGATCCAGCGGCCCAAAAGGCGCGCTTGCTGGACGGGACGCAGGGAGCCAACGCAGCCAGTTCAACTACAGCAGCAGCCACTACAGCACCAGCAGCAGCCAAAGCGCCTCCTTCGAATGGCGCCAGCAAGATCTTATTCCTCGATGGGCTTCGTGGGCTCGCGGCGATGATGGTCATCGTGCAGCACGTGGGCTACTTGGGCGTGAGCATGGGCCAACCGGCGGTCGACACGTTCTTTGTGCTCTCCGCGTTTTTGCTCACGATGATCTTTGAGCGCAAAGCGCGCGGGCTGATCGAGCAGCACGCGTCGCCTCGCCGCTGGGGGTGGGCGCTGCTGGATTACTTTGCGCGCCGGTTCTTGCGCGTGTACCCTCTCTTCGCGGCAGTCGCGATCTACTTGACCGTGTACTCGCCCGAGCAAAAGCACAAACTGTTCTTCATCGGCCACCCGGAAGAGTACGACTTGTGGAAAGTGCTCACGTTCCAGTTCAAGTACCGGTACCACGTCTTCTGGACGCTGCCACTGGAGATCACGTACTATTTCATCATCCCGGTGCTCGTGGTCTGCATCCTGTTGCTGCGCAAGTTTTGGCTCGTGCCGCTGCTGCCACTCGGATACTGGGTCGTGTACCAGGGGCTCCACGTGAACCGCACCAACCACCAGCCGCTCAAGCCCCATTTGCCGACCTTTGTGTGTGGCTCCATCGCGGCCATCGTGTACGCCAAGGCCGAGCAGTGGATCACCGCGCGAAGCTTCGTGTTCCGCTGGTGGCACTGGCTCATTCTGCGCACCGTGGAGATGTTTTTCCTGGCCGTGCTCTTCAGTGTGCTCTTCCACGGACTCTTTTTCAACTGGGTCTACCACAACCCAGTGCCCAATTGGCCAGGCGAACCGTTTGTCGCGGCCAACGTCTCGGTCGTGATCGTGTGCGAGATGCTGTTGCCGGGCGTCGTGGCATCGGTACTTGAGTGGTCGCTGCTTCGCCATGCGGGCAAAGTGAGCTTCTCCATGTACTTGCTCCACAGCTTTGTGATTTACTCGGACTGGGTCAAGCGGCAAGGGTATTGGAACAAGTTCTTTGCGATCTGGGGGCTCGTGTTTCTGCTCAGCACCGCGTCCTACTATGCGATCGAGTACCCGTGCCAGTTGCTGGCCGGTCGCGTCGGCGTCGCCATCAAGAAACGAGATTTAGAGGAAAAAAGACGAATGGTGCCGGCACTTCCAGTGACGACCAACCCGTCCTTGGAGGTCGCTTAGCAGTGGATGAAGCATAGACAACCACCAACAACAAACAGTACATACTAGTACATAGCATACCAGTGTGATGTATATAACAGTTCAGCAGTGATGGACAGAATACACCCAGATGGCATCACTGACGAACTAACAGTGAATACAAACTTATTCTGTCATCGATTGTTCTTTGCCAATTTGTTTTATGAGCTGAAGAACCAGTTCCACCACGTCGCCGCCTCCGGTTCTGCGGGGCAAGTGCCCTCCTCTGCATGCTTTTTTGCTGCCTCCATGGGCCCGTCGTCATGGAACGGAGGGTATTCCCACTGCTGGAGCTTCTTCTCGAGCTCTGGGAATTTCGTGTGGATCACCTCGGCAATGCTCTTTTCCGTGAGCTGGTTGCCTTTCTTGGTGAGATGCAAGCCGTCGATCAAGAGCGCATTGCGGTCGGCCTTTGGAAGCGCGTTGAAGATCGTCCAGAGATCCAGCGACTCGACGCCGGCTTCTTGTGCGACCGCGACACAGGCCTTGGCGTACTCGCCCGCGGCGGCGTTGGAGCGGTCCGAGTGGCGCCTGTCGTCGTCCACGGCCGGTGGCGTGATCAACAGCACTTTGGCTTGTGGCGCTTTTGCCTTGAACATGGCGACCATGGCGTGGAGATTGCTCTTGTACTTGTCAAGCGGCACGTGCTGCTTGGCGCTTGAACCGTTTGGTAGCGCGGCGTCATTCGCACCGAGCCAAAGCGTGATCAAGGCCGGGTGGAGCGACGTCGCGAGGTCGATGGCAAGCGTGGCCACCACGACGTCCATGAACCATCTGCATTTTTGAACACACAATACAATCGCATCAGCACACGGAGAGAGAGAAACCAGACCAGTCCAAGTCAGTCAGCACAAAGCAACAAAAACGCACTGGGTCGTGTAGCCGCCCATGCCGCGCTGGCACACGTCGGCGGAGCGGTTGTAGCGGTTCAGCAAGAGGCAGATGTACCCATCGTTATCCCACTTGGATCCGTACTCCGTGATGGAATCTCCGAGCAGCAACAGAAGCGGGCGTGGCATTTTCTTCTTACTCTTGGTCTTGTTCGCTTTTGTTTCGATGAGCAAGCGATCTTTTTTGCAAGAAGCTCACCAAGATACAGACACTTAATTACATAAATAGACGAATCGGATACATCAATTTACGATGATAGCACATACAACCACAAGAAAAAAAATGGCGGGTCTTCCGCCACAAGAACGGGTTTCAACCCATTGGGGGGAAATATGATATTTTGGTCAACCCAATTTCATCTGGCCCACCCATTTCCGTGTTCGGTGTCACCAAGACTCTGGCAACCTCAAAATCCAAAAAACGATGGCGACGACGAAAGTGACGAAAGTGGTCATCACGAGCGGCAAGCTTCAAGTCCAAGATGTGTGCGCAGTCGCGGTGCTCGGCGCCAAGGTGAATGTAGAAGTGGCCGACACCACGACCAGCCAATGGGCGTCTGCGGTCGATGCAAACAGCGCCATTGAGACGCAGCTGCGCGCGCTGGAGCTCCCTGTGGATGCGACCAACGCCTCCCGCGTGACAGTCACGCGCGCCGTGCTGGTCGTGCTTGTGCACCGCCTGCTGTCGCTCAAGCAAACGTGCGCAGTGGTGGAAACCACTCAGTTTCTCGTGGAATTGCTGAACCACGGCATCCTCCCTCTCATCGCGGCTGGTCCTGTAGATGTCGCTGCTTTGACGGTGATTGCCGCAGCGGAAGGGGCCCGTGGCCTCGCTCGCGTAGGCGGCGGCGCGGTCGTGGAACTACGCAAGGCGCTTCAAGGTGCTGCTATTTACCCACCAGAGGCTGTGTTGGGGTCCATGGAGAAGCTCGCGCTCGCGCAGTCGCCCATCGTGCTGCTCGCCGTTTCGTCGCTCACGATTGGTGGCGCGCGCGGCTTGCTGCCGATCGCAGACGCCATCGCGGCGCTGTCATGTGAGGCGTTGCAGGCCAACGGCGGTCCGTTTGCGTCCGAGTTTGTGGACGCCAGCCGTCCGCACCGTGGCATCGTGACGTCGGCGACCAACTTGCGCTTGATGCTCGACTCGTCCAAGTACATCAACGCGCGCAAAGACTTTGCGGTCGATGCGGATTGCATCCGGTACATCCCACAGTACCACGGCCCCGCGCGTGACACGGTCATGAGCGCGTTGAAGACGCTCGAGCTGGAGCTCAGCAGCGCCATCGCGACCGACGACACGACCATCAAGACTGCCGGTGCGTTCCACCCACAGGCGCTCAAGACCGTGCTCAAGCCGACGCTGGATGCGCTTCAAGTGCTGCTGAAGGGAAGCAATGACCGCCGCGCGACGCTGGACGCCACCGCCGCGGCCATCACGACTTCGTCCATGTGCGCGATCGAACTCGTGGAGACCACGACGCAAGCGCTTGTCTCGGAGGCGCAGCTGGCGTTTGGCTTTTTCACGGTAGAAGAAGAAATTCTCAAGGCCAAACTTGCCGAAAAGAACGCCAAGGCACAAGAAGCGGCGGCAAAGGCCGCAGCTGCGCAGGCCAAAGAAGATGAAAAACTTGCGACCATGACCGATGCGCAGCGCCAAAAAGTGATGGAAAAACGCCAGAAAAAGCTGGACAAAGTGAAAGAAAAAGACAACAACAAAAAAATTTCCAAAGACAACGTGCCTATCGGCGCTGGCAGCACAGCTGTGCGCAACCACTTGCTCGCGCTTGGTGGTGGCGTCGACAGCTGGGCGCCACGCGTGAACGCCTTTGATTTGCGCGTCGGCGGCTTCCCGCTGTTTGTCGAGGAGCTTTTCATCGCGCTTGGCTCGGGCGGCTCGCGTCGCAAGCCCAAGCTCGCGAAAGGCGCGCAGGATTTTTTGCCCCACCAAATGCAATTGCGCGAAAAGATTTTCAACAAGATCCGCATGGTGTTTAAGCGCCACGCCGGCGTGGAAATTGAAACGCCCGTGTTTGAGCCAAAGGAGACGCTCACGGGCAAGTACGGCGAAGACAGCAAGCTCATTTACGACTTGGCGGACCAAGGCGGCGAGCTGTTGGCGCTGCGGTACGATCTCACGGTCCCGTTTGCGCGGTTCATGGCGCTCCACAACCCAGGCAACATCAAGCGGTTCCACATCGCGCGCGTGTACCGCCGCGACAACCCGCAAATGGCGCGCGGCCGCTTCCGTGAGTTTTACCAGTGCGATTTTGACATCGCCGGCACGTACGCGCCCATGCTGCCCGATGCCGAAGTGCTCTCGGTGGGCATTGAAGTGTTGCAGCAATTCCCAGAGCTTGGTGCGTTCAAGGTCAAGCTGAGCCACCGGCTGTTGCTGGACGCGATCTTGGCGATTTGTGGCGTGCCTGCAGAAAAATTCCGTCCGATTTGCAGCGCGATTGACAAATTGGACAAGGCCCCGTGGAGCGAAGTGCGTGCGGAAATGGTCGACGACAAAGGGCTTTCGGAGGAAGCGGCGGATAAGATCCAGCATTTTGTGTGCCGCGTGGGCTCGCCACGGGAGCTCCATGCGCTGCTGATGGAAGAAAAGCTCTTTGGCGACAACGTCCAAGCCAAGAAAGCCATGAACGATCTTGGTTTGCTCTTTGGGTACTTGGACGCCATGGGCGTGCTGGACTGGATCTCGTTTGATCTCAGCCTCGCGCGTGGGCTGGATTACTACACGGGTCTCATCTACGAGTTTGTGTTGACCAACGAAGAGCACAACGTTGGCTCCATCGCTGCCGGCGGCCGCTACGACAACTTGGTCGGCATGTTTTCCGCCACGGGCCAGCAAATCCCGTGTGTCGGCGTCAGCATGGGCATTGAGCGGATCTTCGGCATCCTTCAAGCCCACGCCGAGTCGACTGCCCAGCTCACGCGGCCACCGTCGCAAGTGCTGGTGGCCTCCACCGGTGGCGACTTGACGCTACCAAAGCTGCAGCTGTGCCAAGAGCTCTGGCGCGCCAATATCTCGGCCGAGATCATGCAGATCGAGGCCCCAAAGTTCACCAAGCAGCTCCACTACGCGCTGGAAGCGGGCATCCCGTACATGGTCGTGGTGGGCGAAGACGAGCTGGCCAAGGGAGAAGTCAAGATCAAGGAGATGCTGTCCAAGGACGAAGTGACCATGCCGCGCAGCGAGATGGTCGCCGAGCTCTTGCGTCGCAACTGCCCAACGACCGACACGCTCAGCGTGTAATGATTACACAGCCAGAGAGAAGCCTGGTGGACAGAGGTGGGTGGGCAGAGATGGGTACTAGTAAGTGAGTGGCAGCCACAGAACGATGCATACAGAATGAAAAAAAAATAACAGAACGAAAAACAAACAAATGTGCACAATGGAATTTCGATTTCTTCCTCCCCTGCAACTGCTGCTGTGTGGACAATCAAAGTATCATGCCCCTCAAACTACTGTACTGGTGAGATCTACATCTCTCTCTCCCTCTCTCTCTCTCTCTGTGTCTCTCTCACGAACTGTATTTAGGAGCCCGCTCTCGGTCGCTTGGGCGCTGGCTCATCGTCCGTGTCCGAATCGCTCCCACTGCCAAGCGACCCGGCGCCATAGATCTGTTTGAGCACTGCCAAGTCGCCAACACTCAGCTTTTTGTCGCCCTTTTGGTACCCGAAATCGATATCCGTGGTGCAATCGGCTTCGGTGGCGACGATACACTTCTTGGCATCCGGGTCGTCTTCCAGTCGGCAATACAACTTGGGGTCTTTCTCTGGGATGCACAGCACCTTGCCACTGCCATTATCTTGCTGCGGGTAGTGCATGATGGAGTGGCGGTCGTACGGACGCGTGACTTGGTACATCTCGGAGTCAAAACTGTACTGCGACATATCGTACACGCCAATATTGCCCGCGATGGGCACCACCGCCGCGTCCGGGTGGACGTGCTCGTGGAGAAGCCCCATGGCGTGGCCAAACTCGTGGATGAAAACCTCAACTCCTTGGTCGGCCGGCATGAAAATATCGTACCCGCCGGGCAGGTAGCCCACTTTGGAACTCGCGCCGCCGTCTTTGCGGATGTAGGCGTCGCCTTTGCAGTATTCGTCGCACAGATCTTCGCCCAGCAGGGCCTCGCACGGCTCATCTTCTTCGACGATGGCCATTTTGATGCCTTTGTTGTTGAACGCGTCTTGCGCTTGACGGATCTTTTTCAAATGGGCGTCGCTCCACCCGACTTTGCTTTCAAACTTGTAACACAACACACCGCCAGGCCATTTTGAGTTTTTCCGGAAAACACCCAGTTGCCGAGAGACGGATTGCGTTGTTGTACTGGTAGTATTACTGCTGAGACTAGTACCAGCCCCAGTAGCTGTTGACTGCAGCTCTCGTTTTTTTTTGCTAGTCTGTTTCTTGGTGGTCTTTGTCTTCTTCGCTTTGGCGGCGGTCGTCTTCTTCTTTTTTGCGGCGGCTTTTGTCTTCACAGTCTTGCCGCCTTTCTTTGCTGTACTGTTCTTCTTGGTTGTTTTCTTTGGCGACTTAACTTTCCTGACAGGCTTGACAGGCTTGGCCAAATTCTTCAAGGCAGCCGCATCTTTTGGACACGTAGCTTTCTTGGCATCGGCATCGGCGCCACTCGTGGATTCAAAGCATTGGGCTTTGCCATCTTTACACACCGCGTACACGAGACCTTGATCAGGCGTTTTCTTCAAGAGCTTGTAGACACTCTTCATGGGCTTGCCGAGCACCGTACAGGCCTTGACAACCGTCGTCGCACTCTTGCCTGCCGAGCCTTTCGTGGTCTTTCCCTTCGCGACAGCACCCTTTCCAGTGGATCCTTTAACCTTCGCCTTCCCAGCTCCGGTACCAGTAGCCTTGCTCTTCCCTTTGGCTTTGCCTTTTGCTT
>JAADWJ010000688.1:0-13428 GCA_023336165.1 Pythium monospermum | reverse complement strand
TTTGTTGGCTCATCTGTTGCCAGCCGCATTGGGTGTTGTGCTAGATCCACGAAAATATTTTTGGTCGGAGATATCCATAGTATCTGTCGGCGGCACTGCAATCAAAATCGCCGTTCATGTGTACTGGTTGCCGTGGAGACGGGCTGCTGCTGCGGCTCGCGGTACAAGTGCTGCCGCGTACTTTTGCGCGGGCGCTGTTGTTGCTGGTGGCACAGGCGCTTATGACGGCGGAGACGCCAGGTTTGAGCCGTCAGGAGCGGGGCCACCGACTACAAACTTGCCGACTGCTGCTGCCATCTAATGGCTTGTCATGACAGGCGATTTATCATGCATCCAACGTTCAAGTTCTTTTGTCTTAATTTAATCCAAAGGCGACAAATCGACGGTTTGTTGCACCGTGCGAATGACGGTTTGGACGACACGAGATTTTCGTCGCCACCAGTTCAAGACAGAGAAGGGCATTCTAAGCACAACGTATCAAAATATTTGAAGGAACTGCGACCGTTTTCCGTTCTGTGCGAGGCACAGGATTATATTGGGCAAACGTTCGAGACGATGTCATGTCTAGGATCGACAACCCGACAATGGAAAACCCGTGGCCAACGTTCTTCATCACGTCGAGCACAGCTGATACAGTGTGGCCAGATTTCTTCAGCGTTTGTGACCCCAAATCGACCTTCGAGGAGGCTGAAAGCCTCTCTCCAGCACAAAAACGGGAATATCTCAACGAAAACCCCGACTTCGCGGCAAAACACTTTCATCGTCGATTCCAGCCTTTTGTTTTTGGCACATTTTGAATGGACACACGCAAACATTGGGCGAAATTGTTGATTTGTTTGGGCGAATTGAATCCCAGAGAAGAGGGTCGCCACATGCTCATGCTCTTTTGTGGATCAAGGATGCGCCGGATATTCTTGAGTTGTCAAAGTCACCCGACCGAGGGGATCAAGCAACTGAGTGAGTTTGCAGACAAGTTCGTAGCATGTTTACGTCGCCATATAGAAGTGTACAAGCGAGTGGCCAGATTGATCCGCTCTGTCAACGACCATCACCCGTAGGCTCTCCTGAATGAGAACGCGATCTTAGTGCGCTATTAGAACGTGTCCAGCAACAAGTTTGATCATTGCGATCATCGTGCCAGCGCCGGGGAAAGTGTCGATTTGGGCTCTCAAAAGAACTCGTAAACTCCACATGTACTGTATTGTTAGAGAAGTTAACAAAGGTACTATTCCATCCAATTCGAGCACAAAAGAGATGACGATGCAATAAACAACTATAATGCCACGATGCTGTCAGCATGGAGAGCGAATATGGACGTGAAGATAATAGGAAGCGCGTATGGGGCGACAGAGTGTACAGCTGCATACGTAAGCAAATCTGAACCTGATTCGGTTCGGTTTCGAAAGACGATAGAGGTGGCTCTCAACAAACTACCGAATGGTGTCCCACATGAACGCGTGTTAAAGCAGACAGCGAATGCAATGGTAGAAATTCGTGAAGTGAGTGCACAAGAAGTCGTCTACATCCTCTCAAAACAATTGTGCTTGTACGGAAAATCACGGGGTGTTCTCAAAGTAAAGGTGTCACGTCACGACAGACGATTCTACTGCGTTGATGTGAACTCCACCGAAGCTTTTTTTTCACAGCCACATCGGGCATCAGGCAACCGAGTCGAACTGATTGAGCAAGCGTATATGCAACGGCCAAGAACAGTCGAGTTCGAGACGAAGTCTCGTACGTCTTCGCGGTACGATAGGTTGTCGAACTCACGGAGCACGAGAAACAACTGCCACTCAGCGCGGTTGACCCACATCCAGCCGACCGTGGGATCGCGGTTGTTGCGGTGAGTGGTGCAGTAGACGATGGCGCCGGCGGGAGCGCCAACCAACTTATCCCCTTCAGGTTGACCAAAATTCCACTGCCAAGTGCATGCCACAACGATGCCGTTCAACTCGCAGCCAAACGTTTCCAACAGTCCAATCCCTTCGTGTCTGCTGGAGACTGATTGATCTCCCCCTTTTGCTCGTTGTCTGCCTTCCTATACTGCAGGTCGCTGTAACTGGATGTCGTGCACTTTCCTCACTTGGACTAATTCGGAGTTTCTCATGCTGAACCGTGGTGATATGTTCTTACTTTTTCCCACCACTTCCCAAATGACGTTTCTTTTCACAGGCGTACAGTGCAGATTCGAATAAAAGCTTTTGATAGTCGAAAACATGCTTTCAAGCAACATACCTCAAATGTAAATATCTCGTTTTGGACAAAACAAAAAAAAAAACACAATTTTCTCAGCCGATCGCAGTTGGCAGATACTAACGCACTAACACACGGATACTCTGCCAATTTGCTTCTCTAATGATCGCTTGGGCTTCCAGAGCTCAAGGGGTTTGGTTTTGGACAATGGCTGATTCCATCATCGAATGTCTGTCTCCGTGACCCAGCAAAGACCCGTAGGAACGCTTGCCGGACGGCGTGTGCAATCGCGCCAATGTCGAAGCATTTTGGTGCAAGTTGAATGAGATGTAGACCAACAACATCATGTAGTACATGGTCTGGCTGGACTGGCAGGTAGACATCGCGTACAGTGATTACTACCGATGCCTTCATTGTGGGCATAATGAGGCACGTCAGAAGTGAACAGAACAAATAGGTTCAATGTGCGAAGGTCCCCATACACCTTTTATCCCCTTCACTGTACGCATCGCAAAAATAGTGGGTTTTCTAACAAGCCCGAACACGCTTGAATGAGATAGTCGACCCGTGAGGTCTGCCGTGGGTGAATACTGTTGACGCGTGCGATGGAAGCAATCTATCCGGTATACACACGTTGTAGCACCAGTTAAGCCACCAGGATGCCCCTGGTACCCACATCCAACAAACCGCTGATTAGCGCGTGTGTGGCCACTGGAACCATCTCCTTGGATAAATCAAGTGCGGTATCATGCACCTAAACACCTCGTGTGACACCCACAAGTACTGCGATCTTTATGACATAACTCTTTTCGTACACGTGCACCGTTGGGCCGTCGAGTGAGAATGCCATCGAAAACACCATCATGTTTTCGCGAAGCGTTGCTCGAAACCACACCAGTCCTCCTCTTGGTGCTCGTGGTTCACCTTCTCCTCGCCTTCGTAGATACCCTGCGCTGGTGTTTGCGCCGAGGCCGTTGCCGCCGCGCCGTCCATGTCCATCGTTTGGCCCTCGTCCACCGCCAGCCGTGGCGCTTGCGCCTCGGCCGCCGCTGTGACGGTACTGGTCCCACCTTGTTCTAGGCTGAAGGTCGAGCTTACGGCGGCTTCTCTGTCTTCGCTCAGCTGACCAGCTGCTGCCGTGGCGTCGTGTGCTCCACCCACAGCCATCTCGCTCGCCCTGCATGTTGGACCTTGGGCACTTGTGTTTGGCGCCGCGTCTGGCTTCCTCTGGGATCTGCTTGCCACTGCATCAAGCACGAGTTTTGCCGTGGTTCCTGGCTTCTCTTCCGTACCCTCGTCCACGGCCGTCACTGGCTCCACCCACCTCGCTCGGGCCTTCCCTACTTTCCGTGTTGCCTGGTGTTCCTTTCCGCCGTTCCTGCGGCTTTACTCTCGACTCCGCTTGAACCACCCTTGGCGTGTATGGTGCCACCTTTCGTGTCTCTCCACTTGGTGATTCGATGCGTGGCATCCTGCTGGTTGGTGCTTTCTTGGCTTCTCTTTTTTAGCTTCTCCAACCGGACTTGAGTTTGATTGTAGTTGTTCTCTTTCTCACAGTTTGTCGTTGCTTTGTCCGTCACTCCCCGTTGTGGTTGTTCCGGTCAGTCACTTGTTTTTGTTGATCTATACTTGTCGCCACCGGTTTGTCGCCTCTTCGCGTGTGCCGGCGCGCCCTTCAATGTTCCTCCGTTGGTGCTGCTCGATCGGCTCGCTCGAAGGTGATGGCTGTGGTGTGTGCTGGTGTCGCCTCTTCGGCCTTTTACTTGTGTCCGTCCGTCGGTGTATGTGGGTGCTCGGGAGGAGGAGGAGGGGAGGGGGGACTTTCACTGCTTCTAGATCTGTTGGTACTTCCGACGAGTTTTTGATCGTCGTACGCAGCGAATTGTGCTCGCGTGCCGGAGATGCTGCGCTCGAGTCCCCTTTGATCTTTCTGGGGGTTTCACTTGCGCATTTCGTTGCAAATTGGGGACTCACATGCGATAGTGGACGAGATTGTGCTCTTTGGGTGACTCGACCCGACCAAATCGGCCTTCCTTGAGTTGGCCATGAGACCAGGAGGTTCCAAAACGGGTGTTTTAAGGCAGTTCCTTAAACGCGCATGATTGATGATCCTTGTGCAGCCAATTCATAAACGTCTGGCGCAGATGCGCTCATCGTCTTCGTCATCTTCTTGATAGATCAGGGAGAACTGGAGCTTGTCTTCTTGCTCCTGGGTACGAATTTTGCGTTGGTACTGAGCGAACAGTTCGATAAAAATCTGGCTGGCGCGATTGTCTTCAGACAACCACGCATTGGATTTGTTTTTCTTTCTGGCTCTTCCTTGGGTGCGCTTTTGTCTGCCATGTGCAGCTTAGTTGCAATGCCACTCCGTGGGCCCGCTAAATCGCTTACTGGGGTATGGAAACAAGCCTCTTGCTAGCGGTTGCTTCGTTTAGGTGGCGATGCTGATCGGGCTGGCGGCTCGTTTCACTTTTCATTGGTTTGTTTTTGCAAGATCTGGGTGGCAAATTTGCCACCACTGAATATGTCGCCCCTATCCCTACTGGGGTTGCCAGGCGCACCACCACACGGCCCTTCTCGAGCGGAGGATCACACGTGTTTGCATTCGAACTGGGCAAAAGGACCGACAATTGCGCAGTGATTGACTAAAAATAGAACAAGGTTGGCGATGGCTCACTCCCAAACAGTCGGCGCATCTGTTTGGTTTGGATAGTTTGCTCTCTAATACATTGTGCCGCAAAGAGCGCTCCTCTCAAGCGAAGTTTGCCGGTGAGCTCAAAAATGTGACCACTACATCGAAATGACTGCGAAGCACGCTGATGGACGTGTGAGATCTTTTCGATGCCGCCATCGATGCGCGCCCACCAGCCGCGCATTATCTCGATGCCGTCGCTGCCATTATTCGACACGCTGCGCTTGAGTCTGCGTGCATGATGGTCATGTGGAAGTGTGCAGATGAGATCACGCCCGCGCCGCACCAACTTCTTCAACCATTTCGTGCATCTGATCGACTCGATTATGTTTCCGCGGCCGACGATGTACAAGCCGTGCTTGCGTGGACGCAAGCACGAGGGTTTTTTGGCACCGCCGTGTCGCTATCGGCATTGAATTGCAATGGCTGGAATTGTATTTCCGCCAGGTGAAGGTCGTTCGCGGGTAACACAGTCTTTCTTTTTGGCCAATTGATCTCGAATAGTCCTCATATTGAACCTTAATTGACGCTTCTGACGCGTCACCACAATCTCAGTCATAATGAACGAAAAACTGTATGCTAATGCAGGTTGGACACTCTGAACATCATCTGGGACGCACCTGATGGGAAGATAGGATTATGTGCTTTTAGTTTTAAGGGCTTGTAGTTTTGTATTGTTCACCAACTGAATGTAGGAGCCCCTCGCTTTGGTGGAAGTTACTGATGGCAGTCTATGCTCATACTGCACAACATTGCAATAATATGAGCCGCATGTGTTTTAACACAATCCAATAGCATTCATTAGCTTTCTGTCGTACCAACGGCTTACATTCCAGCGATCACATGTAAATTTGCCCCTGCCCAAACGTGAGTACGATCACTTCAGCGTCCACATCGATCCATCGATACCTGGAGACACCTTAACATACTGTTGCCGACGATTGCATTACCCTATACTTGTCGTTCACATCTTATCCTTCCTGTATGCCCCTCTTCGCGCAGGGCATCGCAGCGAGAGTAGCTTCGTTGTCCATCCCGATCACATACAATATTGAGGTTTCGCCCACCACACAGCAGAATGCACCCCAAAAAGCCTCTCCAATTCTTGAACCTGACATTTGTTTTCAATCCCTCAATGTACATTGTGTTGTATTTTTTGAATGAGATTTGTATTTAGAGGAAATAAAGCGTGAACTAGGTACACCAAGTGCGGTGTGCGCATAGTTGCAAAGACAAATCGTCTCCGGAGAGTCGTGGAGAGAGGTCAATACTACGTTTCGCTATACGATCGCCGCATCCAACGCGGTCACTCACTTGTACGGGCTTGAATATTGCAGAATTCGATTTACAACCACGCCTGCACCCGACGGTATTCTTCGCTTACTTGAACAGTTCCAGAATTAATGACACGGTTCTCTTCGATCGCACAGCCATCCAGTATAAAGCAAGCGGAAATCCATGTGAGATCCGCTTCCTGTTGAGCGACGCGCTGGGCACGTTCACACCGGTCCTGTACAGTAATCTAAAGCACTACCAGCTTGGAGAGGGTATCACCTCCGTGCATCTCGAATGTTTGTTGGAACGTCTTGCGTCTTTTGATGGTTCCCGGTGTGTGACTGTTCACGACCACGCCGACAACGTGAAATGAATCATCTCCCAGACCAACGGGCAGCGCGAGTTGTTTCAGCGTGTTGGGGACAGTCTGGTGCTAGACTGGACCCAGAACACAAACAAGCTCTGCTTCTAGTTGGGTAAGCAGAGTACACGATTTATATATTAGCTAAAACCGTGGCGCGTTGGAGAAAGTAACATCCTTCGTAATCGATAACGGTTACAAGAGTGGAGGGCGATCAACACGGTTTTCAAAAACTCGAAGATGATCTTGTGCGGATTTCACGTTATGAAGTGGTTCAAGCCAGATGATGCGACACATAAATACAAAATTCCCATGCAAGATCGTGTATGCTCGGTCCGATGGAGATGTAGGTCAAGAGACAAAAAAAACGCCATCTGGGCGAGCTCTTGTGCGATGACGGCCACGCCAAATTCCACAAGTACATGAAGCGCAATACACGATCCAAGAACAGTGGTGTGAGTACAAGCGGGGGCCTCGTATTCAAGGCCGGTAACACACTCGAGTCCCACTGGATACAGATGAAGGCAGGAGTCGAAAGGATCAGTGCACTGACAGCTGCTTCGAGGCCATTCAGCATAAAGAACTTGGGGACTTTATTACGAAAACGCCCTTCCATGGCGTCGCCAGTGCGTTCGCTCGCCTTCTTTTTTGTGACCTCAGCTTTTCTCGCGCGAAAACTATGAAGCTGCGATGGACCAAGTACGTTTCTGACTTCTTCACAGCTTCAACCACAAGTGGATCGACGAACTTATTTTCCGTGACCGTCGCTTTCTTTGTGCGTCTTCGCCTGGAGTTGCTTGTGTCGGTTTGCTCAGAGCTACAGTTTGCCGTGTCGGCACCAGTTCTTGGTTGCAAAGGAGATTCTCTCTCTCAACGCGTCGGCCCTCTGTTCTAAGTGGAATATGCGTGCAGCTGCAGACTTGGAGACATCACTGCAAAAGGCAACATGAGAACTAGCCGCGGTGCATGTTCCAAAACTGGGTTTGGCTGAGTCTGAGCGAGAAATTGCAGCGGAGTCGTTATTCTCAAGAAATCCCAAGTCGCTGTTGCTGTAGCCATTGGCACAATGTGACTCACAAGTCATATATTTGCGAGTAGACGTGTGCTCCTGCGTACCCGCCTCCTTGGAAACCAAAGCCCTGCCGGTTCTTCATGTGTGGAGTCACTCTGCACAACACGTGGGTTTCTCTTCGCGCTGCCTCGTGTGTTTCTAGACGGCATACCCACAACACGTCGCTATGGATACTGCTCCCGATGCGCGCTCTTTGAGTCGTCGGAATGAAGAAATGCACGGCAGTGGTGCGTCCATAATTGAGGCTGACCTGCGACATTGGCGAGCTCGATGCCGTCGCTGAAGTCCCCGCAGCCTTCTCGCGGGACTCCGAAGCAGAACCCCCAACAGGCTAAGAAAGGTCCTTCGACCTTTGTCATTGTTGGAGCTAGCGATTGATTGTCCGATCTCCCTTCAAACGCTCGTGGTTTGTGTGAATTGGAGCCGCTTGCAGCGTGTTCGTGCGCTTCACACTGAAATTATTTCGTGGGTTGACCTGCTGCTATGACACTGGAGAAGATGGTCTCACGAACGATGCATCGCTGTCAAGGAATGCGAGCCAGGAGAAAGAAGCACCGCTGATAACACACATGCGTCACTCCAGGAATCATTCAAGGATTTAAAGAAGCGCCGCTGATAACATACATGCATCACTCCAGGAATCATTCAAGGGTATCTAAAACCACTTGTAACGGACAGCGACTCCAATATGCTTGTGACGGACAGAAAATATCACAACTCAATGTCATGTATTGCACTCAAGCTCAATACAACTTGCTCTGATGTGTTCGCGAAAAACATCCCGACGAAGATTTCGGACAACATTGATGCCTCCAAGACAATCGTCACCTTTTCAAGCAGGCTTACCTCGTGCATCAATTCGAAGCAAGAATGCAAGACAAGGTGGATGTCGGTTTTGTATTCGTTGGAATCGGTGGTAAAGGCAAATGGCGAAATCTACCAGGTGCTGCGCAAGAGAAACGAGCTGTCTGCGTGCGTGAGTATTGGCTGGGAGGTCGATGGACGCGACCGTGGAGTTCATCACGCCCGCGAGAGATGTATTGGATTTCCTCCAATCGACCAAAACGCCGACGTTTCCGTTCGTTCAAATGTGCATGCGCGTCTTGAAGCGATGAAATGTGTGGACGCGGACCCGTTATATGTGAAGGCCACGAGGAAAGTTCAAAGAGCTTTTCGACTATTACGAATATCACATTGGAGAATTTGTTGTGCCACATATATTTGCGATTCAAGTAGATCGGGAACCGGACCGACAAAACAAATTGAATTTGTTTTTGATAGATCTGATGATTCAGACGACTTCCGCATGGTTCAAGCGAGTTTGAACGGCTTGAGCGAGTACGGGTATTAATCGAGGGTGCGGATTGTTCGCTGCCGCCTAGAAAGATGCCGAAGCGGAGCGCTATTTATTTTGTGTCAGATTTGAGTGAAATCACAAGGAAAAACAAGACTGTTGTTTTTGAGGACTGGGATGCAGAGTTTGACAAATACTGCAATAGGGAGATCGACATTATCGACTTTTTTATTCTGGTGTTGTCGGAGAAGACGTGGTTCTGTGGATGGTCGATATTATGAAGTGGTGGAAGAACCACGCCGCTACCCCCCCCGTCTAGCCATTTTTGCCCAGCTTTACGTATCGATTTCTACCTGTAGTGCCGGTGTGGAGAGGCTCTACAGCTTGTGTGGCAACATTAAATCACTCAAGAGAACAAAAAGCCTTGAGCCCAAGCAAATTGGAGAAGCTTGTCGTCTGTAAGCACAACGCAGATTTGACGTAATATATGCTGTATATGTTTTGCTGTGATTGTCAATGTCACGCTCAAAACCACGGTTTACCGTGGTCGTTTTTTTTTTTTGATGGTTGTTCCATGGTTGTAGCAATGGTGGATTTTGCTCACCTCTGAGCGGATGCCAATCGAGTGCAAACGAACCAGAACTGAGCCCACACAACAGCACTTCAATAAGGTAGGACATGATATTACTACCTGTAGTATTACTATTGTTTGGCATACTGGGGATACCCATAAACGCCCATATGAGTCCATGCAGTTGAGTAAACGAAAAGCCTACAGCCTAAGTAAGTACTGGAAATAGACGGGCCATTTTGTCTCTGCGGCGAACAAAATTGAACGCAGCCAAGAACGCGCTCGCCCCGACGATGCATCTGGAAGGCTTAGTCCTGGAATTTCCTGTATGAAATGACCAGCGCCATGAGTGCAGCTCCTATTGCGTCGAAGTTGCATTTTCACCAAATTCGTACTTAGTCGGAAAGCATGATTTTTGCCAATGCTTAGACCAAACCTAGACAATACTTGTGATTTGGGCCCAATTTTAAGTATTACATACTTAGGTAGTAGGAGTCGCCTTAAGTAAATCGACATGTGAAATATTACTTGGCAGCGTATTCTAATTAATTTGCTCTGTCCATACAATCAACAACCCAAAACAGCCAAATCAAGTCGGTGGCTGTATTCTACAGCTTCTGCCAAACCCTCGCACTCAGTCGTCGCTTCATCTCCACCACAAAAACGAACTCTCAACGTATCGACCGCCATTCTCACTCCATCCAACGACCACACCACCGATGTTTTCGATGAATGTGCCTCCTTCGTCGATGTACTCAAACTCTATATAACGGCCGGGAAACTTGATAAACAACTGCATCAAGTTCACACTTGCCAGTTGGCCGCGTATGGCGCAATTTGTCCACCTGCTGGTATCTTGTGGGTTGGTAGGGTAGAGAGTGCTGCCCTGGTGCTTGTGCATCCAGCCAGGCACATTCTCGCGAGAGCGTGGCTGGAGATTCACCCCGTTTGATGGTAACAGTGGTAGTCACAGGAAAAACACCGGCGAATTGTTGCAATCTGCAGCACAATAAGCAGGCAAAGGGGGTTACAGATGAAAAATAGCTAAGTATGACGGTCTTGCTTTTCACGATAGTACCACAATCGAATCCAGGTACCTATTAGACAATGCAGCCAGCATACTGCTCAGCAACTGGACCGGCCTTATTCAACTGGATCACCCACTCACTTCTTGACGCATCCAGCCATGACAGCGACACCACGCGGATTCTCTTGCTGCTGCTGAAAAGAACAGCTCGCACGGTTTCGCCCTTGCTGCACTGGGCATCTCCAAGTAGTTGCGCTTGTCATGTAGGAGTACTTAAGCTGCATTGAAGGAGCAGAATGGAATTGGACCGACAGTACCCAACGAGTCATTTTGACAGAGGGTTATTGAGACCACGTTTTGAGTTGGGGGCCACAATTCACACATCATTACCTTCGAAATGATGACGAATGTGACGAATAGCATCTCCAGAACTCAAATGAGTGAGAATACCGTGAAGCGAGTCTTCCAACACGAATGAAGTGCTAGCTCGAAGCGAGGAAACACAAGCAGCTTTGTTGGTTTTGTGGAAGGCTTCAATATGTTTTTGAGACGGCAATACGCCAGCCATGTCACCTGCCGCTTACGCGTACCATGAGTCTTACGGGGGCACTAAGTGCGATAGGCAGCATACCTTCATGCAATACTCTCGCATTATATTGCGGCCACCAACTGTTTTGCCCGACACAAACAACCCTGATTCCAGTGTGCTCCTCGTAACTAAATCAAGGTTATGGGTTATACTAAATCAGACTTGAGCGAGTTCCGCTGGAGGCCAGTTATTACTTAACGTATTTTCACGTGTTTAAGCCCGGTCTTGTATTGAATAGAGTCCCTTCGTCGCCAAAAAATAGTGACAGCGGCGTAGTATTCGAATAAGGTATTCAAATAGATCTCACCTGGAGCAAATGCTAGACATTTTTCGTTTCAGGACTGAATACTCCCAATAAAAATATCTGTATGAGATTTTGTATGGTGATATTCGATTACGAACCGGTTTATTGTTGTTATACCGGTACGTACCGATATTTACGGTATAAAACCGGTACACGTTGTTTCCGGTCTTCTGGTGCAAGGGCTTGTATTTTTTCGACCGATTCTGGCAGGTCATTACCGACTCTGACCGCTTATAATAGACATAGTTGTGAAAGTTTTTTTTTGCCCAATCCGAATCATGTAGGTACGGACGACAACTATTACAATCAAATCCGAAATATTTAACAAAAAACGACAAAGAAAAAATCAAGCATCAAATTCATTGTCACTATCAATCTCTCCAACCTTGCTGTCAAGCAGATGCATATCGTGCAGTTTTTGAGCCACCTCTGTGGCCGTCTTTTGCATGTGAGCTCTTGAGAAGCCGGCTCTGATAGACCGGAAACTGACCCTGTCCCACGATTTCACAACCCATTCGCAGACCTCGTCCACTTTGGGCGCTTCCAACTTGAACGGCACCCCTGGTACACGGCGGTCGAGTTGGTCGGTCAGCGACTCGATCCATGATGCGCGCAGCTGGTCCTTGAAGGGCCGCGTTCATGCGACATCTGCAGGTTGGCACACGGATGTCATGCCGGGTGGAACGGCCATCAGATGGACGTTGATCTCCGCTGCATACTTGCGGACGTCTTCTGTCCAGTGGCCAGAGAATTCGTCCACCAAAAGCAACACCGGAAAGTTCTTGTTGGGGCGGTCGCCAAAGTGCCGCTTGAGAAAGCTACAGTGGAGTTTGTCATTCCACCAGCTCGTCCTGTTACCGTAAACTTTCATACCTGTCTTTTTCTCCATCCGCTTCACCTTTTCCCATAAACGTACACCAAAACCCTGGCGACTCTTGATGTTGGCGAGAGCGACGTGCTCTACAGTCGATGGTTTTGACTTCAACACAACAGTTGGGGAGTATTTGATCCCGTGGGAATCGGCAAGCAGCATAACCGTCAATCGCATTTTGGACCCACCGCCACATCGCACCCATACTGTTTTGCTGCCGACACGGTCGATGGTGTTCTTTGGCAGATATTCGAAAAAAACGGCTACAAATACCGGTAGTCACATTTTGCTAGAATATTTACAGTAAGCACACACAAACAACCGAAATAGTATCCAACCTGTTTGATCAGCGTTAAAAACGCGTGCCACCTTCAACTCGTCCATTTTGGCAAGCACTTTCTCCCCATTCCTCTGCGTCCTCTGGGCGTATTTGGCCTTGTCGCGTTCTCGCGCGCATCGAAAAACGATGGCGCTTGTAGAAGCGCTGCACTCAGGAAGTGCTGGCGCGAAACTGGTCACGCCACAATTTTTCGCCACTTTTGCAGCGTGAATGCGTAGCATAAGAGAAGATATGGGGACGCCCTCCCCACGCGTCATTAACCCAAAGCACAATTTCTTTTTCCGAAGCGGACGAGAGCAACGTCCCCACGCCCAGTGGCCGGTTTTTCATTCGCTTCGCCGTCATTGGACGGTGAGCAAGAACATAAATATTTTCACGCTTTTTGTCCCATACATACAGTAGTTTGCGCCTGGTTTCACGCTGTATCTCTATCAACTCGGGGTAGAAGTGGTCGATGGTTTCGTTGATATCGCCGACCGTGTCCCAGAACTACAGCACTTTGAGCTTATGGGACGGTGTAAACGCCTTTCGCTTTGGTAAAATCATTGAGAACTGTGTGGGAAATCAAGCTCAGCATGAGTGGCAGGCAGAAAAAACATGCTGTCCACTCAATTCAATCTGGAATTTTGTGGATTGTCTATTATAAGAGAGAATTGCTGAGACCAGGGTTGGGAGTTTTTCATTGGCCAAATTCGAGTTGTCAGTAATATGGCGTGTCTATTATAAGCGGTCGGTAAAGTGAGAGCGGACTTCTAATCGTGAAGGGTCTTCTATTCGTGAAAATACGTTACTCCAAGGAATATTACCGTATAGGTCACGTTCTAAGACCCCCCCCCCGG
>JAADWJ010000687.1:0-13444 GCA_023336165.1 Pythium monospermum | reverse complement strand
TTGTATGACTGAATCTCACATGGAATCGATTCGCCTGCTCTTTTGGTCAAGACCTTACGGGTCAGGCTCAAATCAAACTGTAATATACGGCAAATCGTTGCTGTTGGCACATTGGCAGATGTGGATACCGCGTGATGATGACATCTCGAAGTTCTTTAAGATAAAAGCATGGATGCGTCACCACATTGTCGTTCACAAAGGCGACGACGTCAGGAGGCCAGTTGCAATTTGTTTCGTCCTGCTGATTAGGTAGGACATCTCTATTTCCTTTAAACAATGTGTACCATCTAATTATAGACCTTGTCGATATACCCAAAACGTTTGCAACGGAATGCACGTCAATGTCGCACACGTATACGCCAAGACAATGGCGCGCCATCGCAGGTCGATCGAGACGGTCATATGCTTTTGTGTGCCGCCTTGTGAGCAGGAACAAAATGATCTCAACTTGATTGGCGCCAATAGTTTTGTCACAAAATGATGCTAATTCAACGCAAAAATGTTGAGGATTTTCGAACTGAACATCTGAGACCACGTAAACGAAATTTGGCTTAATCCACATCGGGAAAAATCGGAGTTAGCACCACCACGGTGTAGAAGAGCCATTCATTTGTCGATTGCGACACCCCGCAACTCCAAATTCGTTTTTCTCGAAAGTTGTGTGTGATAAAGTGGGATTGAATTCCCGGTCTCTTACACGCGCGCAGTACCGGTCCTATCTAGCGAAGGGGTCGCACTAGACTAGGACAATATAAATGGGGCCGATTTAACTGGTAAACCGGTCCCTTCGGCTAGTTACCTCACACTGTGTACCCTCTATGCTGTTCTTTCGAGTAAACACCCGTATCCAGTATATATTCCGGTCCACCAATGAGCAACTAGTGCTAATGGATGACTAGTTTGAGGGTTTGGATGTATATACAGAGCGACTAGTGCGGAACAATCCGGCTAATCGCTATAGATTCAATCCTTTCGAGGCTCCTGCCTCTAACACACACACTCTCTCTCTCTCTCTCTCTCGTTAATATGAAATGCACTGCCGTTACCGGTGGTACAAAGGGGAAAACACACACTAATATGAAGTGTAATCGGGGCTTGGAGTTGACCAAGTCCCGACAACAGAGTTATAGGAACGGTGAACTCCGGTATTCACACCCACACAATGTACAATCGCACACCCACACACAGATACAGATCCACTACAGAGTATCCCTAACACGAGCAGGCGTACCTTACTGGGTCCAGGATTCCTTTGGGAACCGGCCTTTGTTGTTCTTGAGCTGAAGGGACTTGTGTAGTTGACGGCAAATTCCGAAGTTTTTATTGGTGGACGGCGGCCACGTGGACCGCCGATTACCGGTCCTAATAGCGGACCCTACCTGATTACTAGCCTCTGATTCTCTGGGTTCGGACCAAATAAATCTAGTGGACACCGGTATTTCGCCGGTTTCAGTGGGTACCAGTATTTCACCGGTACCAGGCCGGTGTGTGCCAGACACCGGGACCGGGGCGACACTGAACCGGTCCAACAGGACTGGGACCGGGCTGATAGTAATTACCTACACTCCTACAGCTATCTTTTCTCATAAAATTTCTCTGAAAGCAAAGCACATCATCACATGTGTCGTGTGCCAGGTAAAAAAAATATGTTGTTTCAGACTTGTTTTTTTTTTGGGCTGGTAGTGTTTAACTCGTAAAATTCACAGCGCATCACACCCAAAAGTACGTTGTTTCAGGAGCCAGCTGATTTTTTATGTTTTAGCATGTTAAAAACTAGTGTACAAAACCAAATATGTTTTCTTTGTAAATCGAAATCAGTCTTCAAATTCAAAGTCTGTTTAATGATACTTGAACTGAAAAATAAGGTTAATTCTGTGTTTTTGTTTCTACTGCTCTTGCTCTTTCAGCGAGTGTCGGAGTTACACGAATCCGACGCCGTTTGCGCGCAGGAGCGGCTTCTCTTTCCTGTTCGGTCAGTGCGCGGTACAAGGTGTCGTCACGGTACTCAACGGGGATGTACGGCAAGATCTTCTTGTGGACGTCAGTGTTTTTTTCAGGGTTGGCAATTGGAGTTGACACTGGGACGGCTGTACCCCACAGACTGCTATAGAACTGTCGATTTTTGGTGATATCATTGTTGTTCCACGGTTCGGATGATGGCGGATTGCCGCAAAACACAGCGCCCAGGCACGTTTCGCCAAAACTGAAAAGTTAGTACTTCTGGATGTTTGTTTTTATATGGCCGTACCCAGGCTCGAGCAGGAGCTTCCAGTCACGAAAGACTTGAGTCTTGCCTTCAAGGCTGAAGGCAGTGGTTGTGGTGGCTGATTTTTTTTTTTTTTATCATTTCGACGACGACCTTATCCACAATATAATTCTCCGTCTTTACCTACCCGCTCTTGAGATTGCCGAAACCCCCGTCGCAATTGTTTTTGGTGTGTCCTTTAAAAAAGAAATACAAATTGGTCGACGAGCAACATAAAAAAACGAATCACATGATTATTTTTGTTTTGACTGCCGCAATTGTCGGCGAAAACGGCCCATGCCTTGGCATCTGCCTGCCAGTCGCAGTGTAGATACCGTTTCTGGTGGCGTAGTGATCGAGCATCGATATCACTTCATTGCTGCATTTGGACGCCGCACGTTCAGAACACACGTAATTTGTTTGCTCGTTTTTGTTCTCCGTATAAACTCCGGATACGGACACATTAAAAAACATGAAGTACTGTGACGATGGTGTGCTGGCCATGTGAGGTAGCGCAATATTTTAGGCAACGTCAATGGTGGTAACACAGTAGCCATTGTGAGCAGAGCCGATATCTTGTGCGTACTGCGTGCTGCCGCCTTGCCAAATCCCTTGCCAAGCGCCACTTTCTTGCGCATGCGCATAAGGGGGTCGTTGGACACGTCGTACACCGGCTGAAAGGCACCCTTGCAAACTTCTCCACAAAACAGAAACAAATAACAATAGCGTACTCGTCCCCCTTTTCCATACTGTCGCTCTGTGCCCACCAACGTCGCGCTGACCGCAAGCGATGTGAGGAGACTCGTTCGCTGGGCTGATTTATTTTGGTTCTCCAATGCGTGGACGAGTTTTTCCACTTCATGGGACCGACCTCTCAAACATTTGTTTGGGCAGCATGCTGCATCAACGAGTTGTACCGCACGGGCGTGCGTGCCGCCGTTTCCGAGAGTGGACGTCCACTCACCGTCATCAGACTCTTCTCCGCAATGTTCCTCACTGCTGCCACAACTGGACTCGTATTGGTACGCAGACCACGACAACGACCCGTCAGATTCTTCTTCATCGTGGCGCTACATCTCGAAATGGATGTGAGGTAGCTCGCGCTCCACTGGCTTCGTAGGATTCTGATCACTTGATTCTTTCGTTTTGTTTTCGTTTTTTTTTTTTGGGAATGTGGGAAAAGTGTTTGCCACGAATTCGTTTAAGTTCGAATATTTGCGGTCCATTCTTTGGTCGTGTTTTTTCAAATGTGGGTTGATCATGAAATTGAATTACGTGGTCTGATCTGATCTCAGATGGGGCAGCTTTGTTGACGACGATTTCAATCCTTCAGGCGCGCGTCGTGAATAAAAGCCCACAGTTTCTGGGGTAGGCGCATTCTCATGAGCTGAAACATGTGGCATTTGTATGGACGTTCCAGCTGACTCTGGCTCTTCCTGACAGACGTAATATAGGGCAGATATCTATGTGGCAGACACCGCTCTGGCGCGCTGTGTCCATTCAGACATCACCAGCGACTGTGAATTGTAGCACAAATTCTGTTCAACGTCAGATCTCCTTGTACTTCAGGCTCGAATACTTGCTCAAAAAGTGTTCATGTCATCACCGAAGTTGTTTGGTATGCATTCGCCCATTATTTTCATTCGAGACAGCCGCGACATATGCGCTTTCATTTCGTGAGGCAGCATATCAACACCAGTTCGGTACTGATGGCGAGACGGATCACACGTCCAGTACTGTGCAACATAGTCCCTCCACGACTCAAACATAAGTTCACGTTTGGCGACGGCTTCGGTCTCGATTGGACTGGCGCTCGCATGTGGTGTGACTGGATCGGGATGCGATGCTTTCTTAAAAAAAAAGACACGAACGCGCATGATATTTTTGACTTGCGAATCTTTCAACTGCGCTGCGAAGCCCTGCACCGACAGTAGGGAGATGGATGGATCAGCTGCCCATGACATCGGATCAAGAATCATGTGTATTGCACTGTTGATCATATCTGGTGCAAGTGTGTCGCCAAGTTGGCTCTCTCCACGATCGAGGGCACCGTCTAGCTGGTTCCTCATCACTGTTTCGTTTTTTTGCTCATTGTGAGATCCGCCTGCTCACCATTTGACCATGTTTAGATCCTAACTACGCGGCTCCAGTGCAAGCATAAATCGTGTTTGGAGACCAGCTACGCGGCTCCGGTGCGAATACAAATCGGTACTGCGATCCAATGCGGCGAAAGCAATGCGAAGTGAATCAAATACAGTCGCCCAACATACTCGAACTTATCTCGTCTGATGCTGGAACCACATTCAACTCTTGAATGAAATTGTTGCCCGTCATTGAAACGCCCCATTTGACTCAGACTTTCTCGTACAACTTTCGAATTGAGGTCGACCCTGTATTTTACTCACTGACCGTGACCTCGCCTGCATGAACGCGTCGTAGTTGGTGTTTCCGCTTGTGCCTTCCATAATATGCCGCTGGCATATGAACCGAAGCGTTTTGGCGAAGACACGACTTGTATTTGGTCAAGTGCGTGTCCAGGACCCAGGGCCATTCAAACCAAAATACGTGAACACTTGGCGAACAGACGCATTCATTCCCAAATATCAGGGTGCCGCAAATCCAAAACGGAGAGTGAATTCGAAACACGGCGCACAGAACTGCGGTCTACTTGGACAAGACACGGTGAAAATATGAAGAGCAAATCGTCACGGTGCATACACGCGCTCGACGAGGACGCAAACAGGTATGTATCGATTTCAAGACCGACAGCACGATGATGCAGTTTCTGAATCATTCGTGTACGCCTGCGGCTCTCTTTCATGAAGCCGCAAATGAAAGACACCGATCGATCATTACAGTTACTACTCCGTCCAAGAAGGCGAAAAAATAGCAGTAGATTTAGTGCACAATCTCGTGCGCCGCAAACTTGAGATCAAATCGTAGGGAACCGCGTCCACATGAGCGAATTTGTTTGCTATCAATACATATCCATATTAGCTTGGTTTGCTTGTGGTTGTCGCAAAAATATTTTATCATTGATCCGAAGACACGCTGAAAACAAACCGATCAGAGACTCGAAGAGGTCCAAAAATGACAACTGGTGGTGAGTCTCTGATTTCTCTTTAAGACACGAAGACGTCAACTCGACTGCAATTTTGAGGTCCTTGTCAATACACGTTTCAATTGGTCGCTAATTATTACTTGTTGCTTTCCCACTGCCTGCCTGTTGCAGTGGGAGCAAGCACTGAAGACCTGTTCGGATGATGAATAGCTGTTGCTCACGGTTAATACGGACAGCACTCATTACTGGGTGGTGAAAAATAGTTGCTGTCGAATTTACAAACAAATCCCGAGCAAATGGTAAGACAAGTACTGGATGTGTCCTGGTGTCGTGGCCATGGCACGATATTAATACCGAAAAGTAACACTACGTACTGCGACATCTGTTCGAACTGTGAATGCGAGTACAGTGTCAAACAAACCGCACACAACGCATACAAGCTGGAGACAATGCCATCCACGCATGGTCAACAACACTGACAACCACTAAATTTGACCAACGCATAATACACATTCTCCTTTGTCAACAGCGCACACTCGTTGCCATTGACCAAATTCAAAGAAACAGAAAACATCGCCATCCGCCCACAAAAATACCAAACGCCACCGCATTGCCATCAGCCCCAAAAAGCCACCGTGCCGTCATCGGCTCACCAAAAAGCCACCAACTCCGCCACCGCCACCAAAAAGAGAGCCGCCACGCCGGCAGCACCCACAGAAAGCCACCAACATCGCCATCAACACCAAAAGAAAGCCACTGCGCCGTCAACACCGATCACAAATCCACCGCCGCCGGCGCAAAGCCACTAACGCCGCCACCGACACCAAAAGGAGAGCCACCGTGCCGTCAACGTCCACAGAAAGCCACCGATACCATCAGCACTGCGCCGTCACTTGCCCACCCAAAGCCACCGCGCCATCAGCAGCGCGCCGTCCCTTCCTCACCCAAAGCCATCAACGTCGCCGCCAACCCATCAAACTAAAAGCCACTGCGCCGCCACCCGTATCGAACCAGAAGCCACCGCGCCGCCACGCAAATCAAACCAAAGCCACCGCGCCGCCATTGACCTACCCATAACCGCCGCACCGTCATCCGCCCACCAAAAGACACACCGTTGTGTACGCCACACGCCACACGCACTCTGACGTTGACTCATTGCAATGCCCTTCGTATTGCAATACATTTCAATTAATTTCCATTGCACTTTTTGGGTTGTACATCATGGCGCCTCAAAAAAGGCAAGATGAGAATTGTGCACGATGAGTTTTCAACGGCGAAATGGTGACGTACTATATCGTCCAGTGGAACGGGCTTACGAAGCCGGAAAACTACACACACGAGCCAAAACAATATGTTATTGTCAATCGTGGTCAGGAGTTTATTGACGATTTCGAAGCTTGGAAAGACTACCAGCGAACCACCAGTGGGGTACAAAAGGACAGAAAGACATGGCAAAAGGACAGATCAAGTCGCAGGATGGCAGCGAATGGTACTGGCGCATGTGCTGTCCAGGCACTCTGCATAGCTGCAAGCCTCCTGAAGCTCGATGGTTTCATTGAGAATGCCAGAATCAGTTCGTTCCAAGCCAACACGAACCGTCCGACTCAGTACATACCATGGGCGGGCATTGCAGCGCTCATTGGCCACTGTAACCGGGCCCAGAGGCGAGAGGGTAAACCCACCATTCAGTTTATTGGAAAAAAGGACAATATCCTAAAGAAAACTCTGATTGGATATGCCGAAATTGACTTGCCCACTGGTGTATATTTTCGTGGTGCATTTAATCACAAGAGGGTTGGCCACTGTTTTGTTTTAGAATCTACTAGCAGCATCAGTGCTAGGCATGACCCACGAATCAGTGCAAAACCAATCGCCAGAAAATCTTCCTTGATCAGTGGTCAAATTGTTGTTGGTCAGCCGCTGCGGTCGATAGCCCCATCGCCACGATACAGCAAGAAAAACGCCGACTAGATTGGACGTTGGAACTTTGTTATTCTTTTAAAGTGATGGAGTAATAATCATTTACGTATTTTTCCTTTTTATTTGCAATCCACTCCAGCTTCAAGTTGAACAATCACTCTTGATATCATTCAATATATGTTGCACAATGAACAAGTTCACATCTGTGGAGAGCAAAATGCATGCAATTTTTTTTGTTTTATGGTTCTGTGAGCTCTCCTTTTTATTTTTTGGGCTCACTCGTCGTTTGGTGCACACGCATTGAGGAGAGGTATCTATAAGTATGCAGTCGCCCGACGTCCGACATCCGCCAACTCTTCAGCATTGTAGTCTCTCACGTCTCCCTGATCAAAACGCGCCGTCCAAATGTACACTCCATCGTGAGATGCATGGCTACGACTTCTCCCACAAAGTTGGTTGTCTCAGTGCCACCGTCGGTGGTGCTGTTAAAATCGTCCATAATCCGCCACCGCATCGGTTGACCAGGGCGCCGAATGAAAAGTCGCACCATGTTGCGGACATCAAAGTAGCCGTCGTGATCATCCCCAACAGCCAATGCGCCACCACGGCTTGATGGGCGGCCAGGCGCACGGCGGATTGGAACGCGACTCATCGCCGCCCTTACATCAAGCAGCTCGAGAATGGACAGCGATGCGAGAGTGTGAGAGCAATGCCACCCCAAGCGTACGTATTCCCACGGCCATGGTGGATGCGGCGATAATTGCGACTCGTGGACAACAGCCTCGTGGCCTTCGCAAGCATTTCAGGAGGGATCGGGCCCTCGCAGAAATGTGGCACAGTGTCTGGGCATAAGTCCGCTCTATCAGACCTTATGATACGAGGCAAGATCCCGTTCATCACGCCACTTGTTGAAGCGCGAGCACTGGGAACTCAAGTCTTCTTTATCACGCGATGGTGCGATTCGATTCCTCCCTTGTTCACTGAAAATAACCCACCAACACCAGACCCATTGATATGCCAGTGATCCCAGCGGCGCACAAGATAAACGGAGCGGAACCAGCTGGCATAGTCCCGTTGCCCCTTTGCGATCCAATGATCGGTGACAATGAGGTTCATTTTTAAAAACTGGGCATGACTGCGAGCGGAGTGCAACATCACGAGTTGGGGCTTGATCGTTGTGTCGTACAACTCAGGATCGGTCAGCAGTGTTTTTTTCTTGCGTGACTGGTGGGCAAGATGAGGCCAAGTTGACAATACAATTCTTGGCCACTCCTCCAGAAACGCGGATGCGATTGCTTCGGAATGATCCAAACTTCCAAATGCAACATCCACTTCGATATCGAAAAAATCGACTGCTCTCTGCCTGATGGTCTCGAACATGCGTACGTATGATTTAGTTGACTCACTGCCCACGAGCATATACACCCACGGGCTGAAGCGATGCACAAAATCCTGGCGTGACCATGTCACCGCTTCGGGGCCGCAATCGACAACCGTCCAACCGCCGAAATGCAACTTGTAGGTGCCGTCGGTGGTGCAAACGAGCTCGCAGCCTTGATCTCGCACGGAGCGCGCGACGTTCGAAACACACGGCGTGACGACACAATGACCTCAAATGTGGACGAAACGCCCTCGGTCTCGCTTGGCAGTACAAACGTGTCCAAAATTATCAAGTCATCCATTTTTTTTTTCCGGTCTCGCGTCGGTCACCGACATGAACTCCATGGTGCACATCCGAGTGCTTGTCCACCCGTTAAACATCGCAAAGTTTGAGGAGTCCCAACCGCCATGCGCGTCGCGCAGAAGATACGCCTTTCGGTCCTCCAACTGCTTCGCAGTCGGAATCAAATCCAAAACGCGAGGTTGGCCCGCGTATCTGTGTTGCAGCAAGTTACGGAGACCTTTACCTGTCCATCCCATCTTGAACAGCGCTTCCACCTCCTCGCGCAGAGTTGGATGGATCCCTCGCCTCGAAGCTTGGATACGCGTGACGCCACGCTCACCCCTTCTTCAAGCGTGAACTCGTCGTGGTTGTTGCGGTCGGACCCTTGCGTTGTGGTCTGCCTGATCTTGAAACGATGGTCACATTGCAGATGGGAACGGCACTTGAACACTCATACGAGCACGTGACCCGTCTCGTACCTGGTATCGTACGTGTAGACAAACTCTGTCCGTCCATCGCATGCGTTTCGCGCATCTTCGTAGGTAGTGTACGAACGAACAGAGATGAACACACGATTCAATTGAGTCGCTTCCATGCCGTCCGCGTCGTCTGACATGGCGCCATCGTTGTCAACATCGTCCTTTGATCCTGCGAAGCCCTCCGAGCTGGCTTCTCACTCACTGTCGCTGTCATCTTGATTCCTTACCATTTTGTATTGCGGGTCTACAGTCAATTGGAATTGTGAGATTTGGTGGCAAGGCTTCGACGACATCTTTGGAGGGAGTGCCTTCTCTCAGCACTTCCTTCTTTTGCCGCCCTCGTCCTCGCTATTGTCCCCGTCCTCACCCTCTTTCTCACTCTGAATGCGCGCGGTACATTTGGTGTGAAAGCTATCAGGTGGATCAGTCACTCAGGCCGTAAAACGAAGGAAGAGTTGGTGAAATTTCGGGAATCATTTGCTCTTGAAGTCAGGACAATCCTGATAACGTATTTCCTTGACGCTGCGACTGAGCTGCCGCCGCCGTTAGCTTTCTACCATATGGATTGGACAGGCGTGTACTGCCACTCAGTCCCCGCTCTTGAGTCGACTTTGTAGACGTGAAGCCTGTCCCGTTCTCCATTGCAAGACATGACGGTTATCGCTGTACTGTTGCACTGACATCCTGCGCCGATGGTCGATGTTTGGTACCGCATTTTGTGTTCGAAGGCAAAGTGAGAGGCGGCGTGGAGGACAAAGTGCGGCATTACTGCGACGAGGAGACTGCGACAGGTGCTGTGCAGTCTAATTCATGAACGAATCATGCTCGACTGGATCAAACAAGGTTGGTAGTTTGAAGTGACGGGTCCCAGCGTCCTGGTCCTGGACAGTCTAAAAGTCCATCAGTCTCCAGCGATCGAGCAAGCTCTGGCTGTGGTGGGTAGATGCCATGAATACGTGCACGGCGGGACAACGAGTGTTTGTCAGCCGCTGGGTGTTGGGATAATGGGTCCCTTCAAACAGCGATTGCGCAAACGGCAGGTGGAAATGTACACAAATGTGTCGCCCCCTCTCTCTGCATTTGAGACGCGACATGATATGATTGTTCCCACGATGACGACCATGAGTGAGATATCTCCCTGGTGTAGTAAGATCCGCATATTTTGCAGCAGTTTCATTTGTTCCATTTGGGGACCACCAAATTGACCATATTGGAGATGGTGATGTTCTGATGGCGGTAGTGTAGGCTAACCGCTGACATGTTGCATAGTGACGGCACAGAGTCATATTGCAATTACTTACCACACAAACACAATTTTTTCTTCTGTTTGTGGTCAGGGGGAGTTAGCTAAGGTACGATGGAACGACGCATGATGTGGTCGTTGGCAAGAATGACAAATACAGTGGTCCAGAGCCAGCGACTCCAATCGGAGAAGGCGATAGCGCTGCAAGTGAAAAATGACAAGGAAAACAGGCACATGTAGCGGATGCAGTGGTCGTGAACCGAGACGACGATGATGATGGAGAACTCAAGACGCGCATGAGGCGCGAAGTGTACGAAGTTTGTTACATCTTACTCGACTGCTCGCCAGCACAGTATCGTCGGGTGGTCGACACGTCCGCCCAACCGTTCATTATGTAAGAGAACGTCGTGTACCACTTCGGCCATCGTGGATCGACTGACTACGCGAGCATGCACGCATCAGTGTTCCTCTCGCGATTGGACAAGGTATCCAATCTGACCATATTTTGTATTATGCGGACATACTTGTGTTTGAGAGAGTCATTGATGTCAAGCTTGGAGATCGCTTCAAGAGCTTGACACTCCAACATGCTTTGCCGCCATTATGGGAGAGCCATGTGCGCTCGTGGCTGGACACAGAAAAGTTTCTACAGAGCGCCAAGCTCCAGGGGTTCGTGGGCGAAGAGATCAACAGCTCTAGGGCAAGCTAAATGAGCAAGCCGCTCTCACCAAGCAATACGCTAGTTATCATGCCAATGACATGGTCATGCGTATGGACGCGGTGGACATAGTACGTCGACACCAACAAAGAAAAGGTTACAGTGCCACAAATGGAAGTCGTCTGACCATATCATCGAGTTCTATCCAAATCTCAAACAAGAGGACAAAGGACAATTACTCCACAAAGCATTTAGAAATACAACAACAAGTGACGGCACCACGTGTGTAGCCTGGCATCAACGTCTTGAGCACCAACAATTTGATCGCTTGGTGAGGATTCACACTGACTCTGAACTTCTCAACGTGTTGCTTGCAGCCAACTTTGGCTTTGGTCTGTTTCTCCGACAGACTGTGGGCGTCGCCATACTTTTTTCGGTACAAGGAAATAGATTTTGAGGGTTTATGGGATGGTCGGCATTCATCTTCTGCTTTCGGCTACTGGGTGCGAGTGAAGACGAGTGGTTCATACGGAATGGCATCCCTGGTCGACGATGAGTGAGGAAGCGGTCGCTTGCGGGCCCAAGTAAAAAGCTTACCAATTTCAACTCGAACTTCGCCTCCACTTGGCAGATCATAGCGGCCAGAGTATTGAAGTGTCAGCTTCTCAAACATTCGTGCTGGCCCGAGCTTGTTTGCTTTTTCTGTGGCTCCACGCTCAAACAGATCCCGGATATCTTGCACAAATGCATGAATATGTTTGGCTCTGTACACACATCCTCGAGGTGGCCGCCGCACCCATCCTGCAGAAGGCACCGGAGCCGAAACATCCACTACATCAGCGATCATATCGTCTACAACAAAAATGAGTTGCCTAGCAAGTCCCGATGTATAGACAATCGCACCACCACCAATGCTTTTCATTTGTAGCAGCAGCTACTTGGCGTACGTGATCATGTCTCGATCGCGGGGTTCGTCGATACCAGCCCACGAGCCAGTGACGTAAACAAAGCGGTACTTTTCCATTGTCTTGTTCGGTCTGGTCTCAGACGCGGTTGTGATACCAACGCACCTCACAGGGTCACACAAAGCAAATGAGCTGACACAATCAAGTGTATGATCGCCGACATTCTGGCATTGTCAGAGCACAGAGTGGGATCGGCGTGATCACTGTCGACAGGCGTATTCGTGCCCTGAACGCGGTCTTCTTGATTGACACCCTCGACCTTGGGAAATTCGTGATCCTCATCGCCAGTGAGCACACACGCCTCTTGTGAAGCACTAACGCTGCGAGATTGCAGCATCTAGCAACATGGTGCTGACAACACTATCGCGATCGTAGTGGCTTGCTGACAACATGGCCCGCGGATCATCATCAGAAGGGGGAAGACGAGCACATGTCTGCGCACGAAAACACGCCACGAAGCAAACTGAGCCAGAAACATTGAAGTAGGCGTAATCATCGATATTGTAATCTGGCACATGCGCAAGGTTGGACGAGGAGTCGGTGGGCGTTGAGTAAAGGCATCATTTAGTCGGTCGATAAACTTGTTGAACATCTTCTCCATTGGCGCAACGTATGCAAGAAGCTTCACAATATCGGGTCGATTGTACTCGATCAGCGCTCAACAATGGTTTTTGGCAGCCCTCCGTTGGCTCTTGTGCCAACAATCAACTGGGTTGGCGTCAAGCAGTTGTTTTCTTGTTGGATCCAACGACCGATATGCCGTCCTGCTTGGGCAAAGTGCAAACACATGTTCCGTCCTGTGTGTCTGCATGAATATTGCGTTTGAACCAAAGCCCACGGGCGGCGCCAAACGCAGGGAGCAATAACATCACACACCAGTTCCGATTGCTTGATGCATTATTGCTTTCTGCTACGATTTCCAAAATACTCTGTAGATTCCGTTGCAACCCAAACATGGCGACTTCGAGCAACGAGGCCACCGCGGCTTTTTCTTGTCTGTTGTCGGAACTCGACAGGTGATCGTAGTATAGTTTCTCCTCTCTCGTACGCGCCATGGGGGCCACCACTCAATATCGAACAAGGATTCCATGCCAACTCATTCACCGCTTCTGGTAATGCGCCGCTGTTGTTTCTTGACAGTAGACGTGCTCCGATTGCATTTTTAAGTCAAAAACAATGAGCGCCTCCGTTGTTTTTTTTTTTTTTTTTT
>JAADWJ010000686.1:0-13449 GCA_023336165.1 Pythium monospermum | reverse complement strand
GTTGGAACCATGTAGAAATCCAACGGCGACTGTCCATGGACTGTAAGGTGGCGTTCCTAAGTGTACTCCGTCGTGCGGCGTTGGATGATGCGACCAAGAATGCAAAGACCAAGACTTCCATGGCTTCCATGGGCAGTGACGCTGTGAGTCTTGTCTTCAGTTACGCGACGCAGCCAGTGTTGCGGATCGTTCGAGTAGTTGTGGAGTCCGTCAGTCGTGTCGTGTCGTCGAGTCTGTTTTCCACACATGTCGCAGGTTTTTGACTGCAGTATGTGACATGTGTGTCACACGTCACAGAATTAATTGGATACATCTATTTTTTGGATATTTTTGTTTTCTTCTGGATTGACTGTGGACACGCAGGGATACTGTATCAATACCAAAGGTTTATCCAGAACTCACAATGGTTCAGCTATTGCAACATGGGAAAAATGCAAAGCATGCAGACGTTTCTTACAAGGCGACTGTGGCCGTGGCCGCGGACTTGGCATTGGCACAATCCAGTCCGACTTTTGGGCAAATGGTTTGGGCGCCGATCGAGTTGGGCATCTCTTCGTCGCGTTCAAAGCACGTGTTGACAAACCACAGGGTTTTGACGCTTTTTCCTTTGCCGTGGCACACGATCTCGGACAAACTGCCAAACTCTTTTTGCAGCTTCGAGTAGGCGACCGTGGTGCCCCGTGCGAGTGGCACCAACGCGGCCTTTTCATTGATGAGCCGACCCTGTGCGACCGTCTCGGCAAAGTACTGTGCGCGCGTGAGCCCCGAGCACTTGCCGTGTTTGTTGTACTCGTGCGAGTAAAAATCGGCGTTCGTGAGCGACACGCCGCGTCCAGGGAACACTTTCTGGTCCGCTATGGTCGCGGGCGTCATGGACAAGTCGTTCGCCGGAAGCGCTACGAAATACGATGGTGCAGCTGCTGCGGCTTTCTTGCCCTTCTTCCCACCACCGCCGCCGCCACCGGTGGCAGCAGCCGTGAAGTCGCTTGGCGCGATGTAGTCCTCGCCACCGCATTCCGGGTTGCCCACTCCGTCTGGACCCGCGTCCATGGTTTTATCGCCATTTTTAAAGATATCCGAGTAACTCGGCCACAGCCCATGGACCACCATATTCGACTCCCACGCTTTTGGAATCGCCTCACACAATGGGATCCCTGCGCCGCTGTACCCGCAGTGGCCAGGCCACCAGTACGTCGAGAGCACAAAGATATCAAACTCTGGGTGCGGCAGGAAAGTGGCAAGTCGGCGGTGGCCGCTATGGTCAACGACGCTTGTGAAGTTTGCTGGCAAGCCAGTAGCGTCGCCAAGCGTGGACGACGCAACCAAAAGGCTCAGTGTGGTAGAGGCGAAGAAGCATGGTGCTATGAATAGTTGGTGAGCTGATGGGTGTGAAGTGGGTAGTGCTGCGACTTGGAAGGCAAATTGGAGAATGGTGTTGGTTGCTTTGCCTTCATCTTCAGCAACTCGTGCCACTAGACTTTCGCCAATCTACTGTACTACTACGGTTCATCTTGTTTGTCAGGGGAACAGTTCGATGAGGGCTGGTTGGTCGTCTTCTATTCAGTTTCTTCTCGCGCCCACCATGGCCATCATGTGCCCACCGTGAATTTGCCGCTGCCCGTGAACTGGCCGGTGCAGAACGCATCCATTTTGTATGGCACTGTGGGTCCACAATTAGACGATGATCGATTGGCGAAATGTAGCCATTTGTTGGGTGCTTGTCGATATTGTCGATAACTCGGAAAGAGTAAGTATGCGACATGTGACACACACGTCGCAGATTGACTCCATCAGCTGCGACTGTTCGCAGATTGGAGTGAGAGTGCAGGATGGATGGCTTGCTTTTGAGACTGGAGACGATATCAACCAGTAAGTGATCGTTTTCTTCGAAAGGAGATGATGGGTTGAAAGGTGGACGATGGGTCGGGGTTCTGGATCGCCCCACTGCTATTATACAAGCAGTCCCGACAACGCACACCACCACCTTCCAGTTCTATGCACTTGTGAATCGTCGATCCAGAAGCGTGTGTGTTCTCATTTGTCTGCCATGCGTCCCATCTTACTACCGCTGGCACTTGTGTCGCTCTGTGCGGCTGGCGTCTCGGCTCAGAATATGGCGCAACCTGCAACCACTGCGGGGATGAATGGTGGTGGAATGAACGACCCAACGATGCGTTTGTCCACCGGCAATGGCGGTGGAGCTACGGCCACAACCAGTTCCACAGGCACTGTGCTCTCGACTGTCGATGGTGGCGACACCGACGCCATGGTGCTGGATGCACAGGACGCCGCGACGCAGCAGCAGCAGCAGCCGTCCTTGCCCAAGAGCCTCTTGCAAACGTTTGAGCTCCAAGAACTGCCAGAGGGCGAGTGGCACATGAAACCCGTGCGCGCGATCCACGCGCGCGTGCAAAGCGATGCGCCGATGTTACACCCATCCAACAACCAGTTTATCTCTCGTCTTGGCGCAAATGATTTTGCCACTGGGTACTTTGCCGGCATGGACGGCGTCAACACCGCCTCCGTGGAAGGCGCGCTGATGTACGTGCAGGCCGAAGGCATCAACTACAACACGCGGTCGCCCGACCAGCAATGTCAGCGCAAGAACGATATGAAATACATTGTATTTTACGAGGTTGTGGTCGCGCAAACCAACGAAACGCTGGCGTTGTACCAGGACACGGCCGACCAAAATGAGTACGGGCCCATGGTGCCCATCGACCAAGGGCGGTGCTCTCCGACTGGCACGAAAGCCGGCCAAGATGTGTTGCCAAAGGAGTGTTACTACTTCAACGGAGACGATGGCGAGCCGAATCTGGGCCCGTTTGTCGGTGGCGAGTCCAAGGCACTGGATGTGCGCGCGCCGTATCCAGAGAATATCTGGTTTTCGCTGCCCAACACCTGTCCACTCAAAGTGTGGGCCGAGAAAACACCCGAGTGCCGCGCGTCGACACGGAAAGGGTTGTGTGACTACGGCGTCTTGCCCGATGGCATCCACTGCACGTTTGCGTACTCGATCTTGGGGTACATCCCGATCGATGACGTCGTGGGCATCACGTCCATGGGCAACAGCCAGACGGGCTTGCCGTATACAAACTTTGCCGAGTTTTGCAAAGCTGGCGGTGTGGAATTTAAAGCCGAGCAAGACGGCAAGTGGGAAGAGAGTCTGCCGTTTTGGCAAGACCCACAGAACGATACCGTGAACGCTGTACGTGCGGCCCACTTGATCGCTGCCTACCAGAATTTGACCAGTGGGTTTGGTGCCTCGAGCCAGGTCGACCCAAGTCTGGTCATGTACATGCGGCCGTTGCCGTCGGTCGAAGAGCTGGCGAGCGAGAACCCGCTGTGTTATGAGAACGTGATCAAGTGCAGTGGAGGCAGCGACATTTCGTGCCGTCGTGAGACTTTTTCCCAAGTCTGCCGCGTCTGCGATGGCCTGTCGGGCGACAACTCGCGCTGTGAAGTCGCGCCGCGCGAGTTCAAGTTCCCAAAGCTTCAAAAGGCCGTCGGAGAAGACGGCGGCCAAGGAGACGCCGACCCAAGTGCCAAGAAGGAAGACAGAAAGCCCAAGAAGAAGAAGACAGAGTCCCAGGCGGCCAGCCGTGAGTTCTCGTTGATCGCTGGGCTGGCCATGGCTATGGTGGTGGTGGTGGTCGTCGTGTAAGTGTATGCGGTAGTAATACGACCCACGTACGTAGTAGCTGGCGAAAACGTTTTTTTTTCGAATTTTATTGAAATATTTTTTTTCACAAAAAGCAGCTAATATTTGTTTTTACAAAGGACTTGGACCATTTTACAATTTGTCTCTACGGCCGCAAAAATGAATCAAAAAAAAAAAACACGACTACCAGTACTTCGAGGCACAAAAACGACATCAAACTAGTAACAGTTAACACACACAAAAATGGAGAGGAGAAATGGAGGTGCACGCTTGTGCACTGGCGACAGCAGTACCGGGTGAGCCAGCAAAAGGTTGACTTGGATCTATTGACACAACTTGCCGTTGGGTTGTGTGGGGCGCACTAATGGCTCGGCTGCTGCCTTTTTTGGAGGCACCTCTGGCTGAGCCTGTGGTTGTGGTTGTGGTTGTGGTGGTGGGACGTCCTGTGTAGCGCTGCGCACTTCTTCAGGAGAAGCAGTGGGCATCTCTCCTCCTGCTCCAGGACCAGTTCGAAATTGGTGGTACGAGTTGTCAGCTTCGCCTTGGTTGTACTCGTCTTTGTTGTCGTTTGGGTCTTTTTGGCCAGGCGCGAGCGTCTCTGGTGTCTCTGGTGTCTGTGGCACTGGCGCTGGCGCAAGCGTTGGTGGTGTCTCGGGGGTCCCTGGCCCAGGCACAGGAGCTGGCGTGACAGTCGGCACGGCGTCCGTTGGAGATGGCGCTGGGGACGGCGCTGGCACTGGCGCTGGTGGCGTTGGCACAGGCGTCGACCCAGCTGTTGGCACGGGAGCGGGAGCGGGAGCAGGTGCGGGAGCAGGCACGGGCCCACCAGCTCCTGAGCCGTACATCCTGGCGAGCGTCGCGATATCTTGCGCCGACAGCGTGGCGCCACGGCCGAACGAATTGTCCTGGCTCGCGTCACACATGCTGGTCGTGGGCTCCACACATCCGTTGGCCGCAGTCTGGTCAATATCACAGTAGCTCTTGGTCTTATCCAGTGGCACACAAAGGCCCGTGTCTCGGCCATAGTGCATGACCGAGTTGGCGTCGTACGGGGTCGTGAGTCCGTGGCGCTCTTTCATGTAGTTGTCGGCGCTCAGCGTGAGCGAGTCCCGCAGCACGACCACGGCGCGGTCCGGGTGGGTATGCTCGTGGATCAAGCCCAGCACGTGGCCCAGCTCGTGGACCGCCACGCGCGCGCCGCCGTCGCCGTTGAAGCAGCTCGGGCCAAAGTTGAGGTCCATCCGCTGCGCGGGCGCGTACCCGAGGGTCGCGTAGCAGTCGCTCGCGCCTCCTTGGCTCGCGATCTGGAAGGCCTGCGTGCAGCCGCCACACACAGCGGGCTTGGTGGCGCCGTACTTGGCTGAGCACTCGCTCAGCGGGATAAACTTGACCGCGGTCTGCGCGTGGTACACGTCCATGGCCTGCAAGAAGACGCTTTGCTGTTGCGCCGTGAAGCCCGCGTTGAGACTGTAGCACGCGACGCCCTCGGGCCAGAACTTGACGTTGTCTGCGAGGTACACGCCCAAGCGGCGGCGACTGGCGTTGATGGTATTCTCGTCACACGGCACTTGGTCGCCCACGCTGTGGTCGCGCACGCGGTTGTCGACAAAACAAGTGGCCTGGCCGTTGATGCACTGCGCGTAGATGCTGCCTTCCACGCCGTGGTCGCCTGTGATGTACTTCATGTTGGTGCCGATCGTGACGCCGCCAATCTGACACGTTGTCGCCGCAGCGGCCGAGGTCGAGGCCGAACACAAGGCGGCTGTGGCGACTAGCAGTGTGGTTGTCGCTGGAGTGGTCCGCATTGTCTATTGCTTTGTGTATGAAAGGAAGATAAAGGCAACGTGGATTGTTTGGTCCACCTCCACGCGAATCAATGAATGAAATGAACGAACGAGCTACAGTATATGGCGATGGAGGGAGGTGCCCACCTCTTGTCCGTTCAGGAAAAAGGAAAAGGAGTCGCAGGTGACCGGATGCTAAATGGCACCTTGCTCCGGTATCGGATACTGTACCATCGATCTCCGCCCTGGGTTGTCTTTCGTCTGAACTCGGGTCGTCGCGCCATCGTGTGTGTGACGGCTTGCTGGCTTTTCGGTACACGGCGCCTTTGCAGACAGAGGGATACATAGTCAGATGGCTCTGTCGTGGTCCCCATAGTGACGGGTGCGGTGTGTCTGTTTGTCAGTGAATAGGCGGTGCTCCTGTGGCTTCAGATCATCCAAAACTGCATCCACAAGATGGCGAAAAGCCAGACTCATCAGGAACTCCAGAATGGCACAAATGGTCACTATCGTGAAATCACAGCCTTTACTGAGACAAAGAGCCAGAATGTACCAGTCATCTGGTACAATTTGAGATATGGAGCTCACCGTATATTATCGGACCAGTAACATAAGGTGACTTCCATATCTTAAATTAATACAAGTCACTCAAGCCCGTCGCAGGAATTCTTCAACCAAGGGGACAAGAGCAGCTCAAGGCACTGCAAAGACACTCCTCACGAGCGTAAACCACATACCAATACTTCGATCTAAACAGGCAACCTGAGATGGACCTCATAGCAGCACGGGATCAAGACGGGGTCGTAAATAAATGGTGAGTCGCTTGCAACACGGGCACGCCAAGAGCTGCTTTGCTCCTTCGGGGATCTCACTCGGACCACTCGCATCTTTATCGCACCCAAAGATCCACCAGGGGCCCGCTGACCGCATCACACTGACTGGTTGCAAGGGACCCACACGAGCAACAAAAAAGGGATCCAGAACAAAAAGTTGGGTTGTATATTTTGTGACCGTTTCTTACCGTCGTCCGCTGCTTTCTTTTCTGCGTGTTTACTCGTCGTAGTTGTACGGATCGGCATCTCCATGGGGCGCCATGATCTCATCGGGCACTTGTTCGCCCTCGGTCGCCACGTACGTTGGGTACGGCAGTGGCACACTCGAGGTCTTCTTGCGCGCGTCCGTGATCCGCACGATGCCGCCGTTGCAGCCTGGCACGGTGCCCTTCAGGTACACCAAGTTGCGCTTGGTGTCGATCTTCACGACCCACAAGTTGTCGCGGGTCACGCGCTCGCCACCCAAGCGGCCGGGCATTTTCTTGCCCTTGAACACCTTGCCAGGGTCTTGGCACTGGCCCGTGGAGCCACCGTGGCGCTCGGTCTTGGAGTTACCGTGGGACGCTGGCTGGCCGGCAAAGTTGTGTCGCTTCATCACACCGGCAAAGCCCTTTCCTTTGCTTGTGCCGCACACATCCACGTACTGGCCAGGCACAAAGTGCTGCACCGACAAGGTCGTGCCTAACGAAGAATAGATCCAATGTCAGTGAGTTGTCTCCCCCCTTTATACATACATTCAGCGACAGCACCGTACCGAGTGGCAGCAGCGCATCCCCCGAGACTTGAAACTCTTGCAGCTGTCGCTTTGGGCCGACGCCGGCCTTGGCGAGGTGGCCCAGCACGGGCTTGGTCACGTTGCGCGGCTTGCGCAAGCCGACGCCGAGCTGCAGCGCGTGGAAGCCATGGCGGTCCTCGATCTTGACCTGTGTGACTTGGCACTCCTCCACGTGCATCACGGTGCATGCGTGGCGGAAGCCAAAGTGGTCCCACACGGGCATCATGCCGACTTTGACTGCCAGCAAACCCGTGCGCTTCTTATCCGCGGTCCATTCTTTCTTGGTGAGCTCAATGACGTCGGTCGCTGTGGCCACAGCCGCTGGTGCGCTCGTAGAGAACGCGCTTCCACTGCGCGCGAGCACCACGCCGCCAGTGCGACGCGTCGCAGGCAACAGCACGCGGAACGCCATGATCGATCGTGTGTGCTTTGATCAAATTGGCGGAGCTCGCGATGACCACAAAGAGCCATTCATCTGGACAAAATGTAATTTACCACGATCTACCGTAATTTACAGTTTTGACTGTCACACAAAAACACTCGTCGATGTAAATTACCAGGTAAGTTTCCAAATTGTAAGTTACGATGGGTATATCACGCACGAATTTGATGTGGTCCACGCAATAAAGCTCCCGTGAAACTCCAAACTGCTTCACTTGCCTCCTCTTCACATTATTCTCTGCACGGAAACTCTCCACAACTGCGTGGATAACCTCCCCCTTCCCCATCATGGCGCGGCTTGTGTGGCGACTGCTGCCGTCGCTTGTCGTGCTTGTCGCTGTGCTGCGAGGGCAACTGGTGCTGCTGGCGCTCCATGGGCTGTTGTGGATGCTGCAGCGGCTTCTCCACGTCGTCGTGCTTGTCACCGGAAGCCTCTCCTTCTGGTGGGTTTTGCGAGCCTATCAACTCAGTTTTGAACAAGAAATGTATGAAAATGCGCTGCTCAAACACCGCTTTTATGAAAAATACCGACGCCCCGCGGCTGGCAAAGGCAACATCACCCAGAGCAAACCACGAGGAAGCGGCACCACGCCGACCACGACGACCAACATCATGTTGCTGGAAGCCGCGGAGCAGTTTTCTCTGGGCGGCGCGTTCCAGCAATTCAAGACCGCCAAGCGCTTGCCCATCCACACGCATTTGCGCACCTCGTGGAACTTGGCGCCTGAGATTTGCGATGAAATTTCGTTGTTTGTGGCGCTTGCCGTGCGGGATTACGTGAGCTACTGGTACACGCCGATCTCCAAAAACGACGAGTTCCCTCAAGAACTCAAATTCTTATTCGCTGATTTGATGGGTGCGCTGGTGGCGCGCATGGTGGAGATTGATTCATCGCAGGCCGTGACCATGGTGGCGAAGGGAATTGAATTATTGCGGCTCCATCTGGGCTGGTTTCGAGAAGCGTACGCGCAAGTGGCCGAGGAAAATCCAAGTGTTTTTCACGGAAATGACGACGCAAATGACGCGAAACTACGCAAGCGCCAAGAACTGCTTGCGCTACACGTTCAAAAGGCCAAGTTTCTCCATCCAGGCTGTGTCGTAGGAGTACTACCAGGACTACCAGGCCCTGGTCCATCCAGTAGTAGTAATAATACTACCGGTAGTAATACTTCCAAGACCCCAGGAACGACGACGACGACGCCAACAGCCACGAGTGAGTCCGCCGAGGCCGTGTACTTGCGCCATCTCGCGACACAGCTTCTTCTTCAATTGAAACCAGAACTTGGCCACGCAAGTACCCAAAACAGTGTGTTTGTGTCGATTTCCATGACGTTGATGCGCGAGTGTCTCGCCTTCAAAGGCTTGAAACCGCTCTTTGAGTACGCGCAGCCGCGGTACGCCAACGAGTTGATCGTCACGAGTCTCGCGTCCGTGGTAACGGATCCAGAGGCGGAAGAAGCCGATGAAGACGGTGACGATCTGGAAGCGGACGGAGACCAGGAACAACAACCAACAGGAAGAAGACGAAGGAGAAGCAAGAGCAAGACGACGACCCCGCCAGCGTCGCCGTCGCTGAGCGAGCTGCCCAATGGGCTCAAGTCGCTTCGTATGACGACGAATTTCTTGTACACGGCCAGCAAGCGCAGCTCAGAGCAAGCCGAAGCCGCTTTGCAACTCGTCCTGGACGCTGTGGCCTCGGCGGCCTCCCAAGCCACTGGCATTGGCGCAAGTACGACCAACAGCCATGGTGGTGCGGCCATGAGTCCTGGTCTGGAAGCCAGTGGGTCATCGGGTGAGTACTGGCCCGAGACCCCACCGAGCATGGCCGCCATGGCGTCCACGCCACCACCACAGCAACAGCAGCCAACCAGTGGAGGAGGAGGAGACCGTAAGACGGGCGGCGGCCATTTTGCGTCCATGTTTTCACTCGACGACCGCAAAACGACCATCGCCAAGACCATCCGCATCATCCCTCCTCGACGCGCAGTCACGCTGCCTTCGTCCTCCTCTTCCTCCTCCTCCCAAGCGGACCAACCCCAGTCCAGTACCAGCAACAGCAGTCCACCGAATTCCAATTCCAACACGCCCATGGATGAGCTCAAATCCATGAAAGCGAATTTGGAATCCAGTTTAAACTCGTCTTTGTTTAAAGTCAAAAAGACCTTTAAAACACTTGGCGACCATTCCTCATCGTCCACCACACAAGCCGCAAATTTGATGAAACGGCCAGGGAAGCTGCTGCAAAAGGCGTTGCGCCGTGGCGAAAGCAACGCCACTGGCGCTAGCCCAAGCACTACAAAAGTGGTCGAGTTCCCGTCCACGCCGCCGCTGCCCGGCGGGTACCAAATGCCACCGTCTCCGTCTCCATCGTCGCCAAAGTCTCAGGTAATATCAAAGACTTTGGCTGTTTCGGCTCCGTTGGTTCTGGATGAAAGCAGCGGCCACGCAGACCGCGACCGCGTGCTCCACGTGGTGGACAAGGCGATCGCCAGCTTCACGAAACTGTACCACGAAAGACCCGAGATGCGAAGCTCAGCGCGGTCGCGAGAGCTCCACGAGTTGCTCTCGGCGCTCGAAGATGTGCTGATGTTGGGCTACCACAAGCCAGGCGAGAGCGAGGGCGAGGACTACCAGGACGACGATGACACAGGCCAGGAAGACATCTCTGGACGGCTGACGCTTCTGGATACGAGCCAATTGTACTGGAATTACTTGGCGCAAGACCGATCCGAGACGCCGTTTTTGAATGAAACGTGGCGGTTCATTGACGCGCAGTGTCCACTAGTAGGTGGCGAAAATGAAAATGAAAATGAAAATGAATTGTTTTACTCCACCAGAGGCATCCAGTGGCTTTTGCTGGCACTGGAAAAAGGATTATTATGGGAATATTTCACCGCGTTACATCTCAATCGCAAAGTGACCGAACAATTTTACGATGTAAATGCGGTTTTACGAAATGGCAAAGCGATGGAAAACGTGTTAAAAAGTGTTTTTTTGCTCACAAAATGCCATTTTTTGCTGGAAATTCCACGTATTTTAGGCCGCCCACTGGATATCGTCCAGGAAATAGATGGCATTGGTCCCCACTGTGTGGACGGGCGCCGTCGCGAGTGGACGCGAGCCAGTGGAAGGCGCGTGGTGGAGACTGTGTGGGAAGTCGAGCGGTACGTGCCGCTCCACGGGTGGGTGCCCAAGGCCGCGGCGGCCGTGCGCCCCGAGTTGCCGTCGTCCGAGTGGATTTGGGAAAACGAGTGGACGCTTGAGACCACCATGGCGGCGCCACCGGTGGAGGAGGTGTGGGAGTACGGCAAGACGCTAGATGACCGCGTTTTCCACGGCAAGGAGAAGACGCTGGACGCCGTGCGGCGCCGCAAGTGGACGCGGAGACGACGGCAGTTGCCGCTTGTGCTGTCGCTGCCACCGCCACCAGTGGACCAGCAGCCGCGGCCCCAACGAGCAGCGGCCTCTGCGGCGAAGAGTAGTGGAGACAAGTCGCCCTCGCGCGCATCGGCATCCTCACCGTCAAAGCAAGCGCTGTCGCCGGAGAGACGAGCCCAGCAGCTTGGGATGGCTCGTGTGGGCAGCCGCAGTGGCGGGGGCAGTTGGGACGATGGCGATCTTGCCGCGTTGCAGGCCAAGAACATCCAAAATGACAGCAAGACCACCACCAAGTCAAGTGCTCGGCCGTTTGGCTTGCTTTCCAAGAGACGGTCGTTCGGCTTGGACAAGAGCAGCTCGCCTCTTGCCGACGCTGTGACTGCTGCGGTCGTGCAGTTGCCCAAATCGCCACCCAAATCGCCGCCGCTTCTTCGCTTCCCTGGCCGCGGCAGTGGCAGTACCAAGAGCAATACCAGTGCGACCAGTCCCACAGCAAGTAGTACTACTGGCACTACATGTACTACGACGACGCCACCAATGTGGCAAAAAATGAAAAACAAGATCACATCGCCACAGCTCCACAAACGCAAAGACAGCAACGATCAACAGCAAGAGAACGACTACCAGGAGCAAGAAGATGAGGAGGAGGAGGACGAGCAGCAAGAAGAAGACGAGTCGCTGGTGTGTTTTTGCTGCTTCCAGCCGCTTCAGGAGGCGACTGCGACCACCAGCAGCCCCAAGAAGAAGAAGAAGCCTCACCACTCGCGTTGTCAGTGCTGCAGCCAACTTGTTTGCTTCAAATGCCACGATTTTGACGCGTTTCTCGTGTACCCGCCGCCGCTGGAAACCTCTGAAAAAGAACAAGTTTGCCACGCGTGTTATGTTCGCTTGGTCGCGCGGTACAAACTCAAAGTGGACGCCCACGTGGGCAAATACTTTGCCACTCGCGAGCCAACGACCAAGGCGGGCGATGGTCCCAGTAGTACCAGCACTGCGACAGCGACGGTGGTGATACCACCACTGCCAGCAACGGCTACAGCTACCAGTACCACCACGAGCTCCACCACGAACAGCTCCAGCGAGGCCGCCACTGTGGGAGGACCAGCAGCGACCCCGAGCAGCCAAGCTTCGTCCGCCCAGCATCGCGTGTTCGAAGTGGTTGTCCAATTACCCGATGAATCAGTTTTTGGATGGAGTTTGCTCAAAACGTTTCACGATTTTGAAAATTTGGAAAAAGAATTGATGGACAAAATCAAAAAGCAAACCAAAACAAATGGTACAAAAAAAAGCCACTGGAAAGGAGTGGATTACACGGAATTGCAGCGGATCGACTTGCCATCGCTCAAGGCGTTCAGTACCTGTGCTGCCACTGGATCTTCGTTGTCTAGTGCGGTGGCGGTGCCGTCGTCCAGCAGCAACAGCAACAGCAACAGTGGGTTGTCTGCGTACGAAAAGAAGCGTCTGGTGCTGGACGCTTTTTTGGAGCGGTTGCTTTTGTGTGATACGCTGTGCCAAAGCTCGGTGGTCCAGAATTTTCTTTCACTGGGCGACCACTTGGGCCACAACAACAGTCCAAGCGACGACACCTACTTTTTTGGAACTGGAAATGCTGCTGGAAATGCTGGATCTGGATCTGGATTGGGTGGTGGCCATAGCCCCACCAGTCCACCACCACCGCCATCTCATTCCAGTACCAGTACTGGTGCAACCACGACAGGTAATGGCATGGTGATGGTGGAAAACGGTAAATGGAAACGTGGCAAATGGATTCCGCCTGAAAACCACTCGAAAGAGACCAAGATGAAAGTGTTGCAGCAATTAGAAGTCGCGCTCTTTGCCGTGGTCCACGAACTGTTTGAATTTGACGGCATCGGCATCGTACGCAGGCAATTGTTTAGCATGACGCGGTCGTTTTTAAAGGCCTTTTTGAGCGCGAGCCATTTCCGCAAGCTGGAAAAGCAGTTTCTGAGCTTCACCGACGCCAAGCAAATGGCCACCGCGCTCAGCCAATTCCGCACGTACATGTTCCCAGACCTTAGTGGCGAAGACCTTGTGGTCGCGGCTGGTGAGTTGAGTGCCCAAGAGATGCGCGTGTTGCGTAAAAAATCACTGGACGCGATCCTCGCGAGCTTCCCTTCGACCATCGTGTCGGTCTTTGGCGAAACGTCCAGTGCCAACGCCGCGCTCAAGCTCCACGAGTTTGTGCAGCATGAGGTTTTTGTGAAAAACTTGATCTTTAGCCTGTGCGACGAGCTGCTGCCTCAAGTATTTGCTGATATAACGCCGTTTACAGCACCACCACCAGCAGCAGCAGTACCAGCACCACAGACACAGCAGCCTGTGGGTGACAGGAAGAACAGCGACGAAAAACGACGTTGAAAGCCGAGTGTATAGTAAAATAGAGTGTCAAAGTAGTATTTTGAAAAACAGTTTTTCCCTTTAAACGCGTTTCACGACGGCAGCCGCAGTCGCGCGCTTGAGCGGCTCGACGCCTTCTTCTTGGGCCTTGATCGACCGCTCCAAAGACGCGAGTTTTTGCTCGACGCGGCTTTTTTTCTTGGTGTGTTCTTTCTGGTT